>CAXARV010000016.1:7500-27500 GCA_963971375.1 Platycheirus rosarum
TTATTATTATTATTATTATTATTATTATTATTATTATTATTATTATTATTATTATTATTATTTTATTATTATTATTATTATTATTATTATTATTATTATTATTATTATTATTATTATTATTATTATTATTATTATTATTATTATTATTATTATTATTATTATTATTATTATTATTATTATTATTATTATTATTATTATTATTATTATTATTATTATTATTATTATTATTATTATTATTATTATTATTATTATTATTATTATTATTATTATTATTATTATTATTATTATTATTATTATTATTATTATTATTATTATTATTATTATTATTATTATTATTATTATTATTATTATTATTATTATTATTATTATTATTATTATTATTATTATTATTATTATTATTATTATTATTATTATTATTATTATTATTATTATTATTATTATTATTATTATTATTATTATTATTATTATTATTATTATTATTATTATTATTATTATTATTATTATTATTATTATTATTATTATTATTATTATTATTATTATTATTATTATTATTATTATTATTATTATTATTATTATTATTATTATTATTATTATTATTATTATTATTATTATTATTATTATTATTATTATTATTATTATTATTATTATTATTATTATTATTATTATTATTATTATTATTATTATTATTATTATTATTATTATTATTATTATTATTATTATTATTATTATTATTATTATTATTATTATTATTATTATTATTATTATTATTATTATTATTATTATTATTATTATTATTATTATTATTATTATTATTATTATTATTATTATTATTATTATTATTATTATTATTATTATTATTATTATTATTATTATTATTATTATTATTATTATTATTATTATTATTATTATTATTATTATTATTATTATTATTATTATTATTATTATTATTATTATTATTATTATTATTATTATTATTATTATTATTATTATTATTATTATTATTATTATTATTATTATTATTATTATTATTATTATTATTATTATTATTATTATTATTATTATTATTATTATTATTATTATTATTATTATTATTATTATTATTATTATTATTATTATTATTATTATTATTATTATTATTATTATTATTATTATTATTATTATTATTATTATTATTATTATTATTATTATTATTATTATTATTATTATTATTATTATTATTATTATTATTATTATTATTATTATTATTATTATTATTATTATTATTATTATTATTATTATTATTATTATTATTATTATTATTATTATTATTATTATTATTATTATTATTATTATTATTATTATTATTATTATTATTATTATTATTATTATTATTATTATTATTATTATTATTATTATTATTATTATTATTATTATTATTATTATTATTATTATTATTATTATTATTATTATTATTATTATTATTATTATTATTATTATTATTATTATTATTATTATTATTATTATTATTATTATTATTATTATTATTATTATTATTATTATTATTATTATTATTATTATTATTATTATTATTATTATTATTATTATTATTATTATTATTATTATTATTATTATTATTATTATTATTATTATTATTATTATTATTATTATTATTATTATTATTATTATTATTATTATTATTATTATTATTATTATTATTATTATTATTATTATTATTATTATTATTATTATTATTATTATTATTATTATTATTATTATTATTATTATTATTATTATTATTATTATTATTATTATTATTATTATTATTATTATTATTATTATTATTATTATTATTATTATTATTATTATTATTATTATTATTATTATTATTATTATTATTATTATTATTATTATTATTATTATTATTATTATTATTATTATTATTATTATTATTATTCCATTTCCCACAATTACCTTAAAATCTTACGCTCCGATTTGGATTGTCACTTTCAGAGTACATCCAAAATTATCCATGTCCATGGGAGGCCGCTCTTCATTTAAGAAGATGCATTTAATTCAGTGAAGTACGACTAATTGCTTAAAAGTCGCTGATGAGCCTCAGTTGAATTCCTGTTAAATCGACGAACTATTGAACTTATCTAAACGATAAAAAGATCAGTCTCCTCATCAACTTTCCAATGAGTGTACCCACTCTTACACGTGTTAACCTAAGACCTGATCCATCAGTTTTTTACGGCTCAACACCACCTCTTCATGTACATACCTGTTTTACAATCAGGTCCTCCGACGACAATATATACATCGGAACCATAAATAATTATTAAATATGGCACAAGTGGTCCCTATCCGAATGGAATGAACGGGCTATGCCAACAAAACAGCTTCTTCTTAAAGAATAAAAACCTTTCCGACTCTTTTAAATCTCGCTTCAAGATGCCCAAAACAGTTCTCAACAACTCTTCGACGTTTTGAAAGAGCGTAATTTAAGTGTTTTTCTTCTATTGAAGCTGCGATGCTAAAAGAAATCGGTTTCAGTAAGGATTCAGAAAGCATAAATGCCGAATCTCTGATTATAAATACTGGCACATTCACCCCATTGATACTTGTAGACATTTTCCTTAGAATAGGTTCAGTATGCTGCCGTCTAACATAGGAATTTTCATAAATCTGGAAATCATTGGAACGGCCTGAAGTTCCAACGTTTATGTTTAAGAACCTATAACTAAAGAGGGATTATTTTTGTTGTAAGAGGAAAGTTCCTATTTGTATTCTTACCGAAAATCAACCACAGCTAGTAAAACAGTTGAGTACTATCCTTTATAATTATAGTAATCTACAGGATCTTGAACAGGGGGTTGTATCTCAAAATGACAACCATATATAAAAGAAATGCAAAATTAATTTAAGAATATAAAATAAGTATTGACCTACCAAAAGCTCCAAAACATTGAGAGGATCGAAGCTTTGCAAAACCATTCACATTTTTTTTAATAACTTGTAGAGTAAGTGGGTATGCACATAAATATTGTGGTTGAAGATTTCGCCAATCTTTTTTTTTTTACAATAACACATACTGTAGAAACACCTACACCAAAGAGAGCTGAGATAGTCCTGTATTCGGCAGATGATCCCAGCGCAAAAATTGCTATGGCTACCCTTTTTTTAATGGAATGCACTTTCTATAGTTAGTATCTTGAACTTCCAAATTTTTCATATGGCTGCACAACGTATCAAACGTGCTCGGATACATTCGAAAATGTTGTTTGAAGTAGTCACTATCATTTTCCAATATTTCTTGCTCCTAGAAAGTGCTAGTACGTATCTGGGTAAGATATTAAAATGCATTAGATTATAAACGTTCTTTGTGTAATGAATTCTTATTAAAAGCTCACTTTTGTCCACTTGCTTCTATGTATTACACAATTTTGAACCATTATTTTTTTTTCTTTTTATAAGTTCAACTATTATTTCCCAATGATTATACTTCCTGCTGGTAGATGCTCCAGGCTCAAAAATAAAGTTGTTTAAAATCCTCATACTAAATTCTTCTCTCTTTTTATGCAGAATTATAAGTTTTAATTGCTTAGCATTCATGTTGTATCAACGTTTTGATAACTTTTTCCAAAACAACTGAAATGTCAAACAAAAACGAATAAATGTTCGGTGTGTACGCTCTACTCGTTTAAGTAAACGAAAAGCCAAAACGAACTTGGTGTGAATAGGCTATAAGCCCCTGCTGGTAGAGACAGAATATGGTCTCACAGAGTAGTCCGTATCCACTTAATCACTCTAATCACCAAGCTGAGAGGATAAAAGATGCATTATGTTATAATGTATGCGCTTTATATAATATATATATATACTTTTTTGCTTGCGGGCCAAACATTTTCTCTTCCATGGGATTTCAGAATGGAGTAGAGTTCGATCCTGCACCAATGGAACACGAGATTAACCTATGCCAAGCCAAAAAAAAGATTAATATCTTTTATATTTTTTTTATTATTCACTGCACACTGACCTTGAATATGCGCGAGGACATGTTTGGCGTAAATTTTATGGAAATTCACTATAATACACGAAAAACGAGCGATTGGACGACTAAGATTGAAAATTGAATTGACAATAAACAAAAAATGATGATGACCAAGTACGAAACGTCAAATGACAGCAAGATGAGACTTAAGGGAAACAGAACTTTCGATCCACAAAACGATGACATTGAGAGGGGATTTGGACGCAGAATAGATTAGATAGCCGATAGGGATACTTAGAATATATTTTAGTTTAGAAAATTCTTGTTTGTGATGTCAGCACGTTGCACAACCCTTCATGTTTTATGTACATAGTTGTATGACGAATCGGTTAATAATATTATCCGATGAAGGGTTGTGACATGCGGTAAAGCTAGAATTCATATTTATGTTATTTTTGTTATTAATAAAAGATAGCCCACTTTTAGGTTATCCTATAAATTAGGAAGAAAATTAGATTTGGATCAAAGATCAAAGAGATAAGCTGTAGTTGTAGTTCTGTACCCGACTCTCTTCCTCATTTTTATAAATGATCTTCTGGCTGTTACTTATAATCCACTTAACGATTTTGATGACGGCTCTTTTTTTGAATTAAACTTTTCCCACAACCTAAAATTAAGAATTGTGTGCGTATTTCGGAAATGTATGGTTATTCATGGTACCGTCCGTGAGCCAGGTATGGGCTGGATTGACGAATGTTTGTTAAGGAATATTGATTAATTAATATTAAATTTAATATATTATTTTAATATGTTTTTTTTTTCAAAAATATATTTACTTTAATTGTGGCTTATACTAAGAACTATACTAGATCTACAAAAAAAAACAGAACAATTCAAATAGTGAATTTTAAGTATTTAAATAAATATAAATCCAAAAAAGTAAAATTATTATTAACTGAGGAAGATTTAATAACACAGGGATTTCTGCAAAGCCTTAATTATTGTAGTACGTATTTTTGTTTTGTATATATATAGCTGTGCATATGTACATTTTTTGTTTGTGTACTTGTTTTGTATGTATTTGCTGTCCATTTATGTAAATTTTTTTGTATTTCGTTACATTTTTGTATTTCGTCGTCATAATATTTTGTGTGATTAAAATTTGAACAAATATATTAACTTAAATCTAATTGTACATATATATTATTTTAATTATTCTTGTATATACAGATAAAACATTTGTTTTTTAATAAAATAATTTGAAATTACCTTGAACAAGTTTTTTTTTTCGTATGTAATTCTCAGTTTCTAAAAAGTTTTATTGTCAGCTGGATATATCTACAAAAGCTTAAAATTGTTTTTTGTATTGTTCTTGATATATCTGTATTACTTATGTTTTGTGCTATTTATATTTATATCTGTAAAAATCGTTTTGACGTTGTAAGGTCTTATAAATCGTGTAATAATAACATGACCCATGCTCACGTTACTTTTTGCGTTCTGCGGAACGGCCTAAGCACAATGCTCACGTTACCTTTTGCGTTCCGGCATAAGCACAATGTGTTGTTTGTGTATTGAATACTTTGCATAAGAACTGAAAGAGGATTTGATAATGTACACGAGACTTTGTACGTAGGTTTTCCAAAAGATGGCATTGTATTTTGTATTAGTTGTATTTAATGCAACACACCGAGTTTTTTTTAAATATATATTATTATAATTTGTTTGCTGAATTTTAATATAACACAGGTGCGATTGGTACCTACTAGGTTGTTGGTACAATAGTATTTTTGGTACTGGATTTTTAGTAAGTAGTACTAAAATTCAGTATTTTTGTATTTTTGGTACCAAATTTGGTACTATATTTAGTACTAGATTTGATTCTTAGTAGTAGATTTTTGTTTATTAATGTACACAGGATTTTGTTCGTATGTTAACAGATGGCATTGTATTTTGTATTTAATGCAACAACCTTTTTTAAATCTAGCATTTTATTATAATTAGGTGGAGTATTTGAATATTTACTTCATTTAATTTGTTGAATTTGTTTTTCATTAATTTTCGTGGTGGTTTGGTTGATCATCGTGGTCATGTCATGTAATTACAAAACGTATAATGACGTGTGTAAATTATATATGGTGTGAGTTAATGGGCTGTATGTTGGTGTTGGTGTAATCAATGTTTTCTGATGACGTTATCACGTAAAATTATCGTCCGTGAACCGACTTTAGAGGCAATAACTTTTTTTGCCAAATTTATTTGTTTGTTTCTATTTTTTTATTTGATTTTTTAGTATATATTTGTACGTATTGATGTTTATGATGATGATATTGTAAGTATGTTTGTATGTTAGTGTGTTGTTGTTTTCACCTCATTTTTTTTTTATTATTTTGGAGCTCTTTTATTTGTTTTGTCTCCCTCTTCTCGTTTTGTCTTTTCGCATTAAAAATATTTTTTTTTATTTGGAGACTTATATTTACCTCTTTCATATAAATACATATTTTATAAATTTTTGGGGCTCATCATATCCCTCTTCTCATATCAATACATTTTTTTATATTTTTTTATTACTAATTTTCTATTTTAATAGTTAAATTTTATTACAATTCACATTTTTTGGGGCAAACCCTATTTATTCACCTTAATTTTTGGTTTTTATTTGGGGCAATAGATTTCTTCTACGATATAGGGTTTTCCAATTCCTGGTCTGCTGTTACGAAGTTTGGTATTGTAAAATCTGCCATTATGTATTGCTTCTTGAAAAGGAGAAATAAAGAATTTTTTTTAATAACAAGTTAATATTAGACGCCGTTGTCGTAGTAATGTTTCAGTCGATTGTTGTTCATTGTTACTTTTATCCTCTTGATAAGGACCTCACTGTTTATTGGACTTACGATTTCGACTATCGTGTATGGTCCTTTTCAGATTTCAGTCAATTTGTGCTGTCTACTTTTAGTCTTTACTAATATTTTGTCTCCTATGTGTAATGTTTTTGCACTTTTTTCGTAATTATTGTTGACATTCCTTCTGCTATTAATCAGATTAATTCTAGCAACAGCATATGTTTCTAAGAGTTTATGTCTTAGAACCAAATAATAGTTAAAGTACCAAGTGCAAACCGAAAATGTGGAAACGTCCGTTACTTTTCTTCCAACGGTGTTCTTTATATACTCTTCATGTATTTCGTGTTCAATTGTGCACGCAATTGATAAAAAAAGAAAGAGGGAAGAAATTTAAATGTGCAAAAACATCAAAACAAATCGGTTAATAATATTATCCGATGAAGGGTTGTGAAATGCGGTAAAGCTAGAATTCATATTTATGTTATTTTCGTTATTAATAAAAGATAGCCCACTTATAGGTTATCCTAAAAATTAGGAAGAAAATTAGATTTGGATCAAAGATCAAAGAGATAAGCTGTAGTTGTAGTTCTGTACCCGACTCTCTTCCTCATTTTTATAAATGATCTTCTGGCTGTTACTTTTAATCCACTTAACGATTTTGATGACGGCTCTTTTTTTTTGAATTAAACTTTTCCCACAACCTAAAATTAAGAATTGTGTGCGTATTTCGGAAATGTATGGTTATTCATGGTAACTTCCGTGAGCCAGGTATGGGCTGGATTGACGAATGTTTGCTAAGGAATATTGATTAATTAATATTAAATTTAATATTTTAATATTTTAAAATGTTTTTTTTTCAAAAATATATTTACTTTAATTGTGGCTTATACTAAGAATTATACTAGATGTACAAAAAAAACAGAACAATTCGAATTGTGAATTTTAAGTATTAAAATAAATATAAATCCAAAAAAAGTAAAATTATTATTAACTGAGGAAGATTTAATAACACAGGGATTTCTGCAAAGCCTTAATTATTGTAGTACGTATTTTTGTTTTGTATATATATAGCTGTGCATATGTACATTTTTTGTTTGTGTACTTGTTTTGTATGTATTTGCTGTCCATTTATGTAAATTTTTTTGTATTTCGTTACATTTTTGTATTTCGTCGTCATAATATTTTGTGTGATTAAAATTTGAACAAATATATTAACTTAAATCTAATTGAACATATATATTATTTTAATTATTCTTGTATATACAGATAAAACATTTGTTTTTTAATAAAATAATTTGAAATTACCTTGAACAAGTTTTTTTTTCGTATGTAATTCTCAGTTTCTAAAAAGTTTTATTGTCAGCTGGATATATCTACAAAAGCTTAAAATTGTTTTTTGTATTGTTCTTGATATATCTGTATTACTTATGTTTTGTGCTATTTATATTTATATCTGTAAAAATCGTTTTGACGTTGTAAGGTCTTATAAATCGTGTAATAATAACATGACCCATGCTCACGTTACTTTTTGCGTTCTGCGGAACGGCCTAAGCACAATGCTCACGTTACCTTTTGCGTTCCGGCATAAGCACAATGTGTTGTTTGTGTATTGAATACTTTGCATAAGAACTGAAAGAGGATTTGATAATGTACACGAGACTTTGTACGTAGGTTTTCCAAAAGATGGCATTGTATTTTGTATTAGTTGTATTTAATGCAACACACCGAGTTTTTTTTAAATATATATTATTATAATTTGTTTGCTGAATTTTAATATAACACAGGTGCGATTGGTACCTACTAGGTTGTTGGTACAATAGTATTTTTGGTACTGGATTTTTAGTAAGTAGTACTAAAATTCAGTATTTTTGTATTTTTGGTACCAAATTTGGTACTATATTTAGTACTAGATTTGATTCTTAGTAGTAGATTTTTGTTTATAAATGTACACAGGATTTTGTTCGTATGTTAACAGATGGCATTGTATTTTGTATTTAATGCAACAACCTTTTTTAAATCTAGCATTTTATTATAATTAGGTGGAGTATTTGAATATTTACTTCATTTAATTTGTTGAATTTGTTTTTCATTAATTTTCGTGGTGGTTTGGTTGATCATCGTGGTCATGTCATGTAATTACAAAACGTATAATGACGTGTGTAAATTATATATGGTGTGAGTTAATGGGCTGTATGTTGGTGTTGGTGTAATCAATGTTTTCTGATGACGTTATCACGTAAAATTATCGTCCGTGAACCGACTTTAGAGGCAATAACTTTTTTTGCCAAATTTATTTGTTTGTTTCTATTTTTTTATTTGATTTGTTAGTATATATTTGTACGTATTGATGTTTATGATGATGATATTGTAAGTATGTTTGTATGTTAGTGTGTTGTTGTTTTCACCTCATTTTTTTTTTATTATTTTGGAGCTCTTTTATTTGTTTTGTCTCCCTCTTCTCGTTTTGTCTTTTCGCATTAAAAATATTTTTTTTTATTTGGAGACTTATATTTACCTCTTTCATATAAATACATATTTTATAAATTTTTGGGGCTCATCATATCCCTCTTCTCATATCAATACATTTTTTTATATTTTTTTATTACTAATTTTCTATTTTAATAGTTAAATTTTATTACAATTCACATTTTTTGGGGCAAACCCTATTTATTCACCTTAATTTTTGGTTTTTATTTGGGGCAATAGATTTCTTCTACGATATAGGGTTTTCCAATTCCTGGTCTGCTGTTACGAAGTTTGGTATTGTAAAATCTGCCATTATGTATTGCTTCTTGAAAAGGAGAAATAAAGAATTTTTTTTAATAACAAGTTAATATTAGACGCCGTTGTCGTAGTAATGTTTCAGTCGATTGTTGTTCATTGTTACTTTTATCCTCTTGATAAGGACCTCACTGTTTATTGGACTTACGATTTCGACTATCGTGTATGGTCCTTTTCAGATTTCAGTCAATTTGTGCTGTCTACTTTTAGTCTTTACTAATATTTTGTCTCCTATGTGTAATGTTTTTGCACTTTTTTCGTAATTATTGTTGACATTCCTTCTGCTATTAATCAGATTAATTCTAGCAACAGCATATGTTTCTAAGAGTTTATGTCTTAGAACCAAATAATAGTTAAAGTACCAAGTGCAAACCGAAAATGTGGAAACGTCCGTTACTTTTCTTCCAACGGTGTTCTTTATATACTCTTCATGTATTTCGTGTTCAATTGTGCACGCAATTGATAAAAAAAGAAAGAGGGAAGAAATTTAAATGTGCAAAAACATCAAAACAAATCGGTTAATAATATTATCCGATGAAGGGTTGTGAAATGCGGTAAAGCTAGAATTCATATTTATGTTATTTTCGTTATTAATAAAAGATAGCCCACTTATAGGTTATCCTAAAAATTAGGAAGAAAATTAGATTTGGATCAAAGATCAAAGAGATAAGCTGTAGTTGTAGTTCTGTACCCGACTCTCTTCCTCATTTTTATAAATGATCTTCTGGCTGTTACTTTTAATCCACTTAACGATTTTGATGACGGCTCTTTTTTTTTGAATTAAACTTTTCCCACAACCTAAAATTAAGAATTGTGTGCGTATTTCGGAAATGTATGGTTATTCATGGTAACTTCCGTGAGCCAGGTATGGGCTGGATTGACGAATGTTTGCTAAGGAATATTGATTAATTAATATTAAATTTAATATTTTAATATTTTAAAATGTTTTTTTTTCAAAAATATATTTA
The DNA here is from genome assembly GCA_963971375.1 of Platycheirus rosarum. Classification (NCBI taxonomy): domain Eukaryota; kingdom Metazoa; phylum Arthropoda; class Insecta; order Diptera; family Syrphidae; genus Platycheirus; species Platycheirus rosarum. The sequence continues at coordinate 18,063 of CAXARV010000016.1, forward strand.
CTTTAATTGTGGCTTATACTAAGAATTATACTAGATGTACAAAAAAAACAGAACAATTCGAATTGTGAATTTTAAGTATTAAAATAAATATAAATCCAAAAAAAGTAAAATTATTATTAACTGAGGAAGATTTAATAACACAGGGATTTCTGCAAAGCCTTAATTATTGTAGTACGTATTTTTGTTTTGTATATATATAGCTGTGCATATGTACATTTTTTGTTTGTGTACTTGTTTTGTATGTATTTGCTGTCCATTTATGTAATTTTTTTTGTATTTCGTTACATTTTTGTATTTCGTCGTCATAATATTTTGTGTGATTAAAATTTGAACAAATATATTAACTTAAATCTAATTGAACATATATATTATTTTAATTATTCTTGTATATACAGATAAAACATTTGTTTTTTAATAAAATAATTTGAAATTACCTTGAACAAGTTTTTTTTTCGTATGTAATTCTCAGTTTCTAAAAAGTTTTATTGTCAGCTGGATATATCTACAAAAGCTTAAAATTGTTTTTTGTATTGTTCTTGATATATCTGTATTACTTATGTTTTGTGCTATTTATATTTATATCTGTAAAAATCGTTTTGACGTTGTAAGGTCTTATAAATCGTGTAATAATAACATGACCCATGCTCACGTTACTTTTTGCGTTCTGCGGAACGGCCTAAGCACAATGCTCACGTTACCTTTTGCGTTCCGGCATAAGCACAATGTGTTGTTTGTGTATTGAATACTTTGCATAAGAACTGAAAGAGGATTTGATAATGTACACGAGACTTTGTACGTAGGTTTTCCAAAAGATGGCATTGTATTTTGTATTAGTTGTATTTAATGCAACACACCGAGTTTTTTTTAAATATATATTATTATAATTTGTTTGCTGAATTTTAATATAACACAGGTGCGATTGGTACCTACTAGGTTGTTGGTACAATAGTATTTTTGGTACTGGATTTTTAGTAAGTAGTACTAAAATTCAGTATTTTTGTATTTTTGGTACCAAATTTGGTACTATATTTAGTACTAGATTTGATTCTTAGTAGTAGATTTTTGTTTATTAATGTACACAGGATTTTGTTCGTATGTTAACAGATGGCATTGTATTTTGTATTTAATGCAACAACCTTTTTTAAATCTAGCATTTTATTATAATTAGGTGGAGTATTTGAATATTTACTTCATTTAATTTGTTGAATTTGTTTTTCATTAATTTTCGTGGTGGTTTGGTTGATCATCGTGGTCATGTCATGTAATTACAAAACGTATAATGACGTGTGTAAATTATATATGGTGTGAGTTAATGGGCTGTATGTTGGTGTTGGTGTAATCAATGTTTTCTGATGACGTTATCACGTAAAATTATCGTCCGTGAACCGACTTTAGAGGCAATAACTTTTTTTGCCAAATTTATTTGTTTGTTTCTATTTTTTTATTTGATTTGTTAGTATATATTTGTACGTATTGATGTTTATGATGATGATATTGTAAGTATGTTTGTATGTTAGTGTGTTGTTGTTTTCACCTCATTTTTTTTTATTATTTTGGAGCTCTTTTATTTGTTTTGTCTCCCTCTTCTCGTTTTGTCTTTTCGCATTAAAAATATTTTTTTTTATTTGGAGACTTATATTTACCTCTTTTATATAAATACATATTTTATAAATTTTTGGGGCTCATCATATCCCTCTTCTCATATCAATACATTTTTTTATATTTTTTTATTACTAATTTTCTATTTTAATAGTTAAATTTTATTACAATTCACATTTTTTGGGGCAAACCCTATTTATTCACCTTAATTTTTGGTTTATATTTGGGGCAATAGATTTCTTCTACGATATAGGGTTTTCCAATTCCTGGTCTGCTGTTACGAAGTTTGGTATTGTAAAATCTGCCATTATGTATTGCTTCTTGAAAAGGAGAAATAAAGAATTTTTTTTAATAACAAGTTAATATTAGACGCCGTTGTCGTAGTAATGTTTCAGTCGATTGTTGTTCATTTTTACTTTTATCCTCTTGATAAGGACCTCACTGTTTATTGGACTTACGATTTCGACTATCGTGTATGGTCCTTTTCAGATTTCAGTCAATTTGTGCTGTCTACTTTTAGTCTTTACTAATATTTTGTCTCCTATGTGTAATGTTTTTGCACTTTTTTCGTAATTATTGTTGACATTCCTTCTGCTATTAATCAGATTAATTCTAGCAACAGCGTATGTTTCTAAGAGTTTATGTCTTAGAACCAAATAATAGTTAAAGTACCAAGTGCAAACCGAAAATGTGGAAACGTCCGTTACTTTTCTTCCAACGGTGTTCTTTATATACTCTTCATGTATTTCGTGTTCAATTGTGCACGCAATTGATAAAAAAAGTAAGAGGGAAGAAATTTAAATGTGCAAAAACATCAAAACAAATCGGTTAATAATATTATCCGATGAAGGGTTGTGAAATGCGGTAAAGCTAGAATTCATATTTATGTTATTTTCGTTATTAATAAAAGATAGCCCACTTTTAGGTTATCCTAAAAATTAGGAAGAAAATTAGATTTGGATCAAAGATCAAAGAGATAAGCTGTAGTTGTAGTTCTGTACCCGACTCTCTTCCTCATTTTTATAAATGATCTTCTGGCTGTTACTTTTAATCCACTTAACGATTTTGATGACGGCTCTTTTTTTTTGAATTAAACTTTTCCCACAACCTAAAATTAAGAATTGTGTGCGTATTTCGGAAATGTATGGTTATTCATGGTAACTTCCGTGAGCCAGGTATGGGCTGGATTGACGAATGTTTGCTAAGGAATATTGATTAATTAATATTAAATTTAATATTTTAATATTTTAAAATGTTTTTTTTTCAAAAATATATTTACTTTAATTGTGGCTTATACTAAGAATTATACTAGATGTACAAAAAAAACAGAACAATTCGAATTGTGAATTTTAAGTATTAAAATAAATATAAATCCAAAAAAAGTAAAATTATTATTAACTGAGGAAGATTTAATAACACAGGGATTTCTGCAAAGCCTTAATTATTGTAGTACGTATTTTTGTTTTGTATATATATAGCTGTGCATATGTACATTTTTTGTTTGTGTACTTGTTTTGTATGTATTTGCTGTCCATTTATGTAAATTTTTTTGTATTTCGTTACATTTTTGTATTTCGTCGTCATAATATTTTGTGTGATTAAAATTTGAACAAATATATTAACTTAAATCTAATTGAACATATATATTATTTTAATTATTCTTGTATATACAGATAAAACATTTGTTTTTTAATAAAATAATTTGAAATTACCTTGAACAAGTTTTTTTTTCGTATGTAATTCTCAGTTTCTAAAAAGTTTTATTGTCAGCTGGATATATCTACAAAAGCTTAAAATTGTTTTTTGTATTGTTCTTGATATATCTGTATTACTTATGTTTTGTGCTATTTATATTTATATCTGTAAAAATCGTTTTGACGTTGTAAGGTCTTATAAATCGTGTAATAATAACATGACCCATGCTCACGTTACTTTTTGCGTTCTGCGGAACGGCCTAAGCACAATGCTCACGTTACCTTTTGCGTTCCGGCATAAGCACAATGTGTTGTTTGTGTATTGAATACTTTGCATAAGAACTGAAAGAGGATTTGATAATGTACACGAGACTTTGTACGTAGGTTTTCCAAAAGATGGCATTGTATTTTGTATTAGTTGTATTTAATGCAACACACCGAGTTTTTTTTAAATATATATTATTATAATTTGTTTGCTGAATTTTAATATAACACAGGTGCGATTGGTACCTACTAGGTTGTTGGTACAATAGTATTTTTGGTACTGGATTTTTAGTAAGTAGTACTAAAATTCAGTATTTTTGTATTTTTGGTACCAAATTTGGTACTATATTTAGTACTAGATTTGATTCTTAGTAGTAGATTTTTGTTTATTAATGTACACAGGATTTTGTTCGTATGTTAACAGATGGCATTGTATTTTGTATTTAATGCAACAACCTTTTTTAAATCTAGCATTTTATTATAATTAGGTGGAGTATTTGAATATTTACTTCATTTAATTTGTTGAATTTGTTTTTCATTAATTTTCGTGGTGGTTTGGTTGATCATCGTGGTCATGTCATGTAATTACAAAACGTATAATGACGTGTGTAAATTATATATGGTGTGAGTTAATGGGCTGTATGTTGGTGTTGGTGTAATCAATGTTTTCTGATGACGTTATCACGTAAAATTATCGTCCGTGAACCGACTTTAGAGGCAATAACTTTTTTTGCCAAATTTATTTGTTTGTTTCTATTTTTTTATTTGATTTGTTAGTATATATTTGTACGTATTGATGTTTATGATGATGATATTGTAAGTATGTTTGTATGTTAGTGTGTTGTTGTTTTCACCTCATTTTTTTTATTATTTTGGAGCTCTTTTATTTGTTTTGTCTCCCTCTTCTCGTTTTGTCTTTTCGCATTAAAAATATTTTTTTTTATTTGGAGACTTATATTTACCTCTTTTATATAAATACATATTTTATAAATTTTTGGGGCTCATCATATCCCTCTTCTCATATCAATACATTTTTTTATATTTTTTTATTACTAATTTTCTATTTTAATAGTTAAATTTTATTACAATTCACATTTTTTGGGGCAAACCCTATTTATTCACCTTAATTTTTGGTTTATATTTGGGGCAATAGATTTCTTCTACGATATAGGGTTTTCCAATTCCTGGTCTGCTGTTACGAAGTTTGGTATTGTAAAATCTGCCATTATGTATTGCTTCTTGAAAAGGAGAAATAAAGAATTTTTTTTAATAACAAGTTAATATTAGACGCCGTTGTCGTAGTAATGTTTCAGTCGATTGTTGTTCATTTTTACTTTTATCCTCTTGATAAGGACCTCACTGTTTATTGGACTTACGATTTCGACTATCGTGTATGGTCCTTTTCAGATTTCAGTCAATTTGTGCTGTCTACTTTTAGTCTTTACTAATATTTTGTCTCCTATGTGTAATGTTTTTGCACTTTTTTCGTAATTATTGTTGACATTCCTTCTGCTATTAATCAGATTAATTCTAGCAACAGCGTATGTTTCTAAGAGTTTATGTCTTAGAACCAAATAATAGTTAAAGTACCAAGTGCAAACCGAAAATGTGGAAACGTCCGTTACTTTTCTTCCAACGGTGTTCTTTATATACTCTTCATGTATTTCGTGTTCAATTGTGCACGCAATTGATAAAAAAAGTAAGAGGGAAGAAATTTAAATGTGCAAAAACATCAAAACAAATCGGTTAATAATATTATCCGATGAAGGGTTGTGAAATGCGGTAAAGCTAGAATTCATATTTATGTTATTTTCGTTATTAATAAAAGATAGCCCACTTTTAGGTTATCCTAAAAATTAGGAAGAAAATTAGATTTGGATCAAAGATCAAAGAGATAAGCTGTAGTTGTAGTTCTGTACCCGACTCTCTTCCTCATTTTTATAAATGATCTTCTGGCTGTTACTTTTAATCCACTTAACGATTTTGATGACGGCTCTTTTTTTTTGAATTAAACTTTTCCCACAACCTAAAATTAAGAATTGTGTGCGTATTTCGGAAATGTATGGTTATTCATGGTAACTTCCGTGAGCCAGGTATGGGCTGGATTGACGAATGTTTGCTAAGGAATATTGATTAATTAATATTAAATTTAATATTTTAATATTTTAAAATGTTTTTTTTTCAAAAATATATTTACTTTAATTGTGGCTTATACTAAGAATTATACTAGATGTACAAAAAAAACAGAACAATTCGAATTGTGAATTTTAAGTATTAAAATAAATATAAATCCAAAAAAAGTAAAATTATTATTAACTGAGGAAGATTTAATAACACAGGGATTTCTGCAAAGCCTTAATTATTGTAGTACGTATTTTTGTTTTGTATATATATAGCTGTGCATATGTACATTTTTTGTTTGTGTACTTGTTTTGTATGTATTTGCTGTCCATTTATGTAAATTTTTTTGTATTTCGTTACATTTTTGTATTTCGTCGTCATAATATTTTGTGTGATTAAAATTTGAACAAATATATTAACTTAAATCTAATTGAACATATATATTATTTTAATTATTCTTGTATATACAGATAAAACATTTGTTTTTTAATAAAATAATTTGAAATTACCTTGAACAAGTTTTTTTTTCGTATGTAATTCTCAGTTTCTAAAAAGTTTTATTGTCAGCTGGATATATCTACAAAAGCTTAAAATTGTTTTTTGTATTGTTCTTGATATATCTGTATTACTTATGTTTTGTGCTATTTATATTTATATCTGTAAAAATCGTTTTGACGTTGTAAGGTCTTATAAATCGTGTAATAATAACATGACCCATGCTCACGTTACTTTTTGCGTTCTGCGGAACGGCCTAAGCACAATGCTCACGTTACCTTTTGCGTTCCGGCATAAGCACAATGTGTTGTTTGTGTATTGAATACTTTGCATAAGAACTGAAAGAGGATTTGATAATGTACACGAGACTTTGTACGTAGGTTTTCCAAAAGATGGCATTGTATTTTGTATTAGTTGTATTTAATGCAACACACCGAGTTTTTTTAAATATATATTATTATAATTTGTTTGCTGAATTTTAATATAACACAGGTGCGATTGGTACCTACTAGGTTGTTGGTACAATAGTATTTTTGGTACTGGATTTTTAGTAAGTAGTACTAAAATTCAGTATTTTTGTATTTTTGGTACCAAATTTGGTACTATATTTAGTACTAGATTTGATTCTTAGTAGTAGATTTTTGTTTATTAATGTACACAGGACTTTGTTCGTATGTTAACAGATGGCATTGTATTTTGTATTTAATGCAACAACCTTTTTTAAATCTAGCATTTTATTATAATTAGGTGGAGTATTTGAATATTTACTTCATTTAATTTGTTGAATTTGTTTTTCATTAATTTTCGTGGTGGTTTGGTTGATCATCGTGGTCATGTCATGTAATTACAAAACGTATAATGACGTGTGTAAATTATATATGGTGTGAGTTAATGGGCTGTATGTTGGTGTTGGTGTAATCAATGTTTTCTGATGACGTTATCACGTAAAATTATCGTCCGTGAACCGACTTTAGAGGCAATAACTTTTTTTGCCAAATTTATTTGTTTGTTTCTATTTTTTTATTTGATTTGTTAGTATATATTTGTACGTATTGATGTTTATGATGATGATATTGTAAGTATGTTTGTATGTTAGTGTGTTGTTGTTTTCACCTCATTTTTTTTTATTATTTTGGAGCTCTTTTATTTGTTTTGTCCTCCTCTTCTCGTTTTGTCTTTTCGCATTAAAAATATTTTTTTTTATTTGGAGACTTATATTTACCTCTTTTATATAAATACATTTTTTATAAATTTTTGGGGCTCATCATATCCCTCTTCTCATATCAATACATTTTTTTATATTTTTTTATTACTAATTTTCTATTTTAATAGTTAAATTTTATTACAATTCACATTTTTTGGGGCAAACCCTATTTATTCACCTTAATTTTTGGTTTATATTTGGGGCAATAGATTTCTTCTACGATATAGGGTTTTCCAATTCCTGGTCTGCTGTTACGAAGTTTGGTATTGTAAAATCTGCCATTATGTATTGCTTCTTGAAAAGGAGAAATAAAGAATTTTTTTTAATAACAAGTTAATATTAGACGCCGTTGTCGTAGTAATGTTTCAGTCGATTGTTGTTCATTTTTACTTTTATCCTCTTGATAAGGACCTCACTGTTTATTGGACTTACGATTTCGACTATCGTGTATGGTCCTTTTCAGATTTCAGTCAATTTGTGCTGTCTACTTTTAGTCTTTACTAATATTTTGTCTCCTATGTGTAATGTTTTTGCACTTTTTTCGTAATTATTGTTGACATTCCTTCTGCTATTAATCAGATTAATTCTAGCAACAGCGTATGTTTCTAAGAGTTTATGTCTTAGAACCAAATAATAGTTAAAGTACCAAGTGCAAACCGAAAATGTGGAAACGTCCGTTACTTTTCTTCCAACGGTGTTCTTTATATACTCTTCATGTATTTCGTGTTCAATTGTGCACGCAATTGATAAAAAAAGTAAGAGGGAAGAAATTTAAATGTGCAAAAACATCAAAACAATTTAGTTTTGCCAATTTTGGAAACCGAAGTACTGATTCATTTATTCTTGGTAACGTTATAAACATACATCTATTTGTTTTGTTTTCGATATGGACGCCTTAAAACGTTAAAAAGGCAAGTACCTAGAACTTCGGAAGCTTGTCAAACACCTTTGCTACAAGTGTCAAAAGCACGGGCTTTCAAAACCAAAATTGACGGTTAAATGATTGATTTTAAGCGAGTTCAAAATGAAATTGAATTATTGTTATATGATGAGGCAGATCTATCATCCGAAACCGAATATCGTATCGAGTTCGAAGACTCGTATTATAATAGTTCTGCTATATTATCTGAAATAATCGAGTCGCAAAGTATTTCCAGTCCAGTCAGTGGTGCCGCGATTGATGAAATAAATAAATCGCTGCAAATATTAACAGAAAATCAGTGCGCGTTAACCGAAATGTTAAAAACGTAAGTGAACAAACGCGTAGGCCCATAGATGTAACAAAAGTTGATCCGAATACTGGACTTCCGCAAACTAAACTTCCTTAGTTTCATGGCGGTTATGATGCAGTGTGTGGCGGTGTGGATGCAGTCAAAAGAAAATATTTCTGGCACTGAAAAATTGGATTATCTGTTTTTGTGTCTAAAAGTAAAAAACTTCGTCGGTTATAAAACATTTATCCCCGAATAATGCTAATTTTGACGTAACTTATTAAAATCGCCTTACGATAAGCCTCATTTCATAATGGTCGCGTATTTAGATAATCTTTTTGAGTCACCAGTTCTTAAAGGCAGGTATTAAGATGAAATAAAGTGCTTTTTTAGATTGATTAATAAAACTATAAATGAACAATTAACAATAATCAAACAATAAACAATTGATTCATGAATTGTAATACTAGTGTAAGTATGTGTTTGTGAAAAAAATGGATGAGAGAAACAGACTTTTTATTATTATTTTTATTATTCTTATTATTATTATTATTATTATTATTATTATTATTATTATTATTATTATTATTATTATTATTATTATTATTATTATTATTATTATTATTATTATTATTATTATTATTATTATTATTATTATTATTTTTATTATTATTATTATTATTATTATTATTATTATTATTATTATTATTATTATTATTATTATTATATTATTATTATTATTATTATTATTATTATTATTATTATTATTATTATTATTATTATTATTATTATTATTATTATTATTATTATTATTATTATTATTATTATTATTATTATTATTATTATTATT
>CAXARV010000016.1:32500-35000 GCA_963971375.1 Platycheirus rosarum
TCCCACAACCTAAAATTAAGAATTGTGTGCGTATTTCGGAAATGTATGGTTATTCATGGTAACTTCCGTGAGCCAGGTATGGGCTGGATTGACGAATGTTTGCTAAGGAATATTGATTAATTAATATTAAATTTAATATTTTAATATTTTAAAATGTTTTTTTTTTTTCAAAAATATATTTACTTTAATTGTGGCTTATACTAAGAATTATACTAGATCTACAAAAAAACAGAAAAATTCAAATTGTGAATTTTAAGTATTAAAATAAATATAAATCCAAAAAAAGTAAAATTATTATTAACTGAGGAAGATTAAATAACACAGGGATTTCTGCAAAGCCTTAATTATTGTAGTACGTATTTTTGTTTTGTATATATATAGCTGTGCATATGTACATTTTTTGTTTGTGTACTTGTTTTGTATGTATTTGCTGTCCATTTATGTAAATTTTTTTGTATTTCGTTACATTTTTGTATTTCGTCGTCATAATATTTTGTGTGATTAAAATTTGAACAAATATATTAACTTAAATCTAATTGTACATATATATTATTTTAATTATTCTTGTATATACAGATAAAACATTTGTTTTTTAATAAAATAATTTGAAATTACCTTGAACAAGTTTTTTTTTCGTATGTTATTCTCAGTTTCTAAAAAGTTTTATTGTCAGCTGGATATATCTACAAAAGCTTAAAATTGTTTTTTGTATTGTTCTTGATATATCTGTATTACTTATGTTTTGTGCTATTTATATTTATATCTGTAAAAATCGTTTTGACGTTGTAAGGTCTTATAAATCGTGTAATAATAACATGACCCATGCTCACGTTACTTTTTGCGTTCTGCGGAACGGCCTAAGCACAATGCTCACGTTACCTTTTGCGTTCCGGCATAAGCACAATGTGTTGTTTGTGTATTGAATACTTTGCATAAGAACTGAAAGAGGATTTGATAATGTACACGAGACTTTGTACGTAGGTTTTCCAAAAGATGGCATTGTATTTTGTATTAGTTGTATTTAATGCAACACACCGAGTTTTTTTTAAATATATATTATTATAATTTGTTTGCTGAATTTTAATATAACACAGGTGCGATTGGTACCTACTAGGTTGTTGGTACAATAGTATTTTTGGTACTGGATTTTTAGTAAGTAGTACTAAAATTCAGTATTTTTGTATTTTTGGTACCAAATTTGGTACTATATTTAGTACTAGATTTGATTCTTAGTAGTAGATTTTTGTTTATTAATGTACACAGGATTTTGTTCGTATGTTAACAGATGGCATTGTATTTTGTATTTAATGCAACAACCTTTTTTAAATCTAGCATTTTATTATAATTAGGTGGAGTATTTGAATATTTACTTCATTTAATTTGTTGAATTTGTTTTTCATTAATTTTCGTGGTGGTTTGGTTGATCATCGTGGTCATGTCATGTAATTACAAAACGTATAATGACGTGTGTAAATTATATATGGTGTGAGTTAATGGGCTGTATGTTGGTGTTGGTGTAATCAATGTTTTCTGATGACGTTATCACGTAAAATTATCGTCCGTGAACCGACTTTAGAGGCAATAACTTTTTTTGCCAAATTTATTTGTTTGTTTCTATTTTTTTATTTGATTTGTTAGTATATATTTGTACGTATTGATGTTTATGATGATGAGATTGTAAGTATGTTTGTATGTTAGTGTGTTGTTGTTTTCACCTCATTTTTTTTTATTATTTTGGAGCTCTTTTATTTGTTTTGTCTCCCTCTTCTCGTTTTGCCTTTTCGCATTAAAAATATTTTTTTTATTTGGAGACTTATATTTACCTCTTTCATATAAATACATATTTTATAAATTTTTGGGGCTCATCATATCCCTCTTCTCATATCAATACATTTTTTTATATTTTTTTATTACTAATTTTCTATTTTAATAGTTAAATTTTATTACAATTCACATTTTTTGGGGCAAACCCTATTTATTCACCTTAATTTTTGGTTTTTATTTGGGGCAATAGATTTCTTCTACGATATAGGGTTTTCCAATTCCTGGTCTGCTGTTACGAAGTTTGGTATTGTAAAATCTGCCATTATGTATTGCTTCTTGAAAAGGAGAAATAAAGAATTTTTTTTTAATAACAAATTAATATTAGACGCCGTTGTCGTAGTAATGTTTCAGTCGATTGTTGTTCATTGTTACTTTTATCCTCTTGATAAGGACCTCACTGTTTATTGGACTTACGATTTCGACTATCGTGTATGGTCCTTTTCAGATTTCAGTCAATTTGTGCTGTCTACTTTTAGTCTTTACTAATATTTTGTCTCCTATGTGTAATGTTTTTGCACTTTTTTCGTAATTATTGTTGACATTCCTTCTGCTATTAATCAGATTAATTCTAGCAACAGCGTATTTTTCTAAGAGTTTATGTCTTAGAACCAAATAATAGTTAAAGTACCAAGTGCAAACCGAAAATGTGGAAACGTCCGTTACTTTTCTTCCAACG
>CAXARV010000017.1:5000-10000 GCA_963971375.1 Platycheirus rosarum
CCATATGTAGTCCAAGCAGCACTTAAAAATTAATTCAAGTACATAACAGCATGGACTGCGATATGCGTTCAAAATGTCGATGTTCATGTGTCCTGCAGTTCACACGATGACGCACAGTTTGCTGCGTTCTTCATCGACCCATGAGCCAAGTGATCCACCGCTTAGAGTAGGTTTTTTTTTGTTTTTTTCATAAATCAATTTTTTCAAAGAAATAAAAAATATTATATTTATTTATTTCTTCAATTTTTTTTCTAACATTTACTTTATTAAAAGAAAAAGTTTGAAAAAAAATAACGTTTTTATAGTTGCGAATGTCCAAATTCAGATAAAATCTGAGTCGGTTACTTAGTGACTAAGTACAACTTGTATAACGTTATATTGTGTATATTTTTATATATATATTTAATGTTTTCTTATTGAAGGAACACGTTAATGATCCTTCCGCAGGTTCACCTACGGAAACCTTGTTACGACTTTTACTTCCTCTAAATAATCAAGTTCGGTCAACTTCTGCGAAACAACCGTAACACGTGAGCGTCACAGTGATCACGTCCGGAGACCTCACTAAATAATTCAATCGGTAGTAGCGACGGGCGGTGTGTACAAAGGGCAGGGACTTAATCAATACGAGTTAATGACTCACACTTACTGGGAATTCCAAGTTCATGTGAACAGTTTCAGTTCACAATCCCAAGCATGAAAGTGGTTCAGCGGTTTACCCGGACCTCTCGGTCTAGGAAATACACGTTGATACTTTCATTGTAGCGCGCGTGCAGCCCAGGACATCTAAGGGCATTCCAGACCTGTTATTGCTCAATCTCATTATTGCTAGACGCAATTTGTCCATTTAAGAAGCTAGTGTCCTTATAATGGGACAAACAAACAGGTACGGCTCCACTAACATAAACACATTCAAACACAATTATATTTTACTATATTCATGAATAAAGGCTATGAAAGCTTCAACACCATAATCCTGAAAGCATCTATTTAATATATTTGAGTCTCGTTCGTTATCGGAATTAACCAGACAAATCACTCCACGAACTAAGAACGGCCATGCACCACCACCCATAGATTCGAGAAAGAGCTATCAATCTGTCTTACACGCTTATGTTCGGACCTGGTAAGTTTTCCCGTGTTGAGTCAAATTAAGCCGCAGGCTCCACTCCTGGTGGTGCCCTTCCGTCAATTCCTTTAAGTTTCAGCTTTGCAACCATACTTCCCCCGGAGCCCAAAAGCTTTGGTTTCCCGGGAAGCCACTGAGAGAGCCATAGTAGTAGCTACACCCAATTGCTAGCTGGCATCGTTTATGGTTAGAACTAGGGCGGTATCTGATCGCCTTCGAACCTCTAACTTTCGTTCTTGATTAATGAAAACATCTTTGGCAAATGCTTTCGCTTAAGTTAGTCTTACGACGGTCCAAGAATTTCACCTCTCGCGTCGTAATACTAATGCCCCCAAACTGCTTCTATTAATCATTACCTCTTGATCTAAAAACCAATGAAAGTAGATCAGAGGTCTTATTTCATTATTCCATGCACAAAATATTCAGGCATTTGGAGCCTGCTTTAAGCACTCTAATTTGTTCAAAGTAATTGTACCGGCCCACAACAACACTCGATGAAGAGCACTGAAGCAGGTTTAAATAGGAGGTATAAATAATAATGCAAAGCACCATTAAATATTAGAACTCCACCGGTAATACGCTTGCATACATAAGGTAATGTACAGTCCAAAATTATGGTTTGTACTACCCGTATGAAGCACAAATTCAACTACGAACGTTTTAACCGCAACAACTTTAATATACGCTATTGAAGCTGGAATTACCGCGGCTGCTGGCACCAGACTTGCCCTTCAATAGGTCCTTGTTAAAGGATTTAAAGTGTACTCATTCCAATTACAGGGCCTCGGATATGAGTCCTGTATTGTTATTTTTCGTCACTACCTCCCCGAACTGGGAGTGGGTAATTTACGCGCCTGCTGCCTTCCTTAGATGTGGTAGCCGTTTCTCAGGCTCCCTCTCCGGAATCGAACCCTGATTCCCCGTTACCCGTTGCAACCATGGTAGTCCTAGATACTACCATCAATAGTTGATAGGGCAGACATTTGAAAGATCTGTCGTCGGTTCTGGACCATACGATCGGCAAATTATCTAGAGTTCAACCATATTAACGATTTTCGAAAAAATCGCTTGGTTTTAGACTAATAAAAGCACACGTTCCAAAGGTCCGTGTTTATATTGCATGTATTAGCTCTAGAATTACCACAGTTATCCAAGTAACTGTTAATGATCTAATGAACCATAACTGATATAATGAGCCTTTTGCGGTTTCACTTTTAATTCGTGTGTACTTAGACATGCATGGCTTAATCTTTGAGACAAGCATATAACTACTGGCAGGATCAACCAGAATAATGTTATTTTGAATTTTTCTTTTAATTGTTTTTTTTTATTACAATTATTTTATTTGTAAAACAAATATAAGAGAGAATATTTTAATATTCCCTCTTGTTTATAAAAATACTTTAAAATATTTTTTAAATAAATATTTTCAAATTTTTATTCAATTCCCTTGATATCAGCTGGAACCAAATTTTATATTTTATTTATATAAAATTTGTTTTGAAAACAGAGAATTAATAATTCTCTTTTTCATTCATTCCCACTTATAGGAAAAAACAAACTCAAAATCATTTTTTTCTATAAGTCTCCAGTTTACACTAGTATAATTTTTAGCCATTATATGTAAACCCGTACTACACCCATCCGTGAGCCATTGTGGTTATGAACCGACCCCTTCAGTAATAATAGTACATCACCAAAACGTATTTCGTGATACGAATGTTAATTCGCACCCCAACTTAGGAAGAAAGCAGTCAAACAGCCACTGCTCTCCTAGGGATTCGTACGATTACCGCCTATCCCATGTATAGGTTGGAAAACAGCCATTAGTACATTTTAAAATTTCATACAAATAGTTATACTTCTCGTATATTTTCATACAATGTTTATTTTCTTGCAGGGACTTTGAAAATATTTCATTTAAACTTATTAACAAATTTCATTTTAATTGTATTTTATAATTTGTTCGGCCTATCCCATGTATAGGTTGGAAAACAGCCATTAGTACATTTTAAAATTTCATACAAATAGTTATACTTCTCGTATATTTTCATACAATGTTTATTTTCTTGCAGGGACTTTGAAAATATTTCATTTAAACTTATTAACAAATTTCATTTTAATTGTATTTTATAATTTGTTCGGCCTATCCCATGTATAGGTTGGAAAACAGCCATTAGTACATTTTAAAATTTCATACAAATAGTTATACTTCTCGTATATTTTCACACAATGTTTATTTTCTTGCAGGGACTTTGAAAATATTTCATTTAAAATAAAATAAAATGTATATTCAATTATTTTTTCTTGATTTCTCATATATTTTGTAGTTAAAAAAATAGACTTTAGTACATTTGATTTTTTGGGGGTGATTTCTCATATAAATGCCTTTTCGAAGTCTAGAACTGCGTTCATTGCTGGCTGGAGAATAATGTGAAGATTATAATCAAATTTTATTTTTAGTTTTAAAATGTAGTGTAGTAATTTGTGTTATTATTATTTCTGCTTCCAGGCAAAATTTCGACCACAAAACGTTACATTTTAATTTTTCCAAACAATATAATATGGATGAAAGGATTTTTAAGCTTTTTTGGGCCAAATATATATTGTTTAGAATGTAGTGTAGTAATTTGTGTTATTATTATTTCTGCTTCCAGGCAAAATTTCGACCACAAAACGTTACATTTTAATTTTTCCAAACAATATAATATGGATGAAAGGATTTTTAAGCTTTTTTGGGCCAAATATATATTGTTTAGATATCTTCTTCTTCTTCTTCTTCTTCTTCTTCTTCTTCTTCTTCTTCTTCTTCTTCTTCTCTTCTTCTTCTTCTTTTGTCTAAGTACTTTTTTTGCTAAGTACTTTTCTTCTTCCTTTTTTTCTAAGTACCTCTCTTAGGTACTTCTACATACGCGTCTTCGTCTAAGAACTTCTCTTTGACGTACGCCTTCTTCTTGTAAGTATCGTTACGTCTTTTTCTTAATTAACTTTTAACCAAGATGGGTTGTTAACATTACAATTACTTCGTTAATTGCAGTTTTTTTTTATAGTTCATGTTAATGAAATATTTTATGTACCTCGTCACTATTAAGATGACGATCATTTGAAAACCATTAGTGCCTTGTTCTCAACGTCGCCAAGTCAAGGTCAAAGTGACGAGCGTTTGTTATATTGTTTTTTTTACTGCGTTAATTGCAGTCTTTTTTTTATATATTCCATGTTAAAGAAATATATTTTTCAACGTCACTATTAATTAAGGGGACGACCATTTTATAATATTTGAATTAGGAGAAACAACATTTTGCTGCTCTCTAAACGTCACTAATAAGATGACGACATGACAACTTCTCCAAGACGAGCGTTTGTTATATTGTTTTTTTTTACTGCGTTAATTGCAGTCTTTTTTTTATATATTCCATGTTAAAGAAATATATTTTTCAACGTCACTATTAATTAAGGGGACGACCATTTTATAATATTTGAATTAGGAGAAACAACATTTTGCTGCTCTCTAAACGTCACTAATAACATGACGAAACATTGGGCTACCTTGAGAAACAACATTTCCTCTCTCAACGTCACTAATAAGATGACGACATGACAACTTCTCCAAGACGAGCGTTTGTTATATTGTTTTTTTTTACTGCGTTAATTGCAGTCTTTTTTTTATATATTCCATGTTAAAGAAATATATTTTTCAACGTCACTATTAATTAAGGGGACGACCATTTTATAATATTTGAATTAGGAGAAACAACATTTTGCTGCTCTCTAAACGTCACTAATAACATGACGAAACATTGGGCTACCTTGAGAAACAACATTTCCTCTCTCAACGTCACTAATAAGATGACGACATGACAACTTCTCC
>CAXARV010000017.1:15000-18305 GCA_963971375.1 Platycheirus rosarum
TAATTCCTCTAACAAAAAGATATTTATTGAATTTGTGTATCCGAATTGAGGTATATATTGTAAATTAATATTATGATTTTTTTTTCAAAAAAAAAAAACAAATAATATAACATATGCTTCAGCACACTTTAAAAGAAATAAATATCTTTTTCATGTACAAGCAACTTATTTAGCATAGTCTCACAACCCTCAACCATATGTAGTCCAAGCAGCACTTAAAAATTAATTCAAGTACATAACAGCATGGACTGCGATATGCGTTCAAAATGTCGATGTTCATGTGTCCTGCAGTTCACACGATGACGCACAGTTTGCTGCGTTCTTCATCGACCCATGAGCCAAGTGATCCACCGCTTAGAGTAGGTTTTTTTTTGTTTTTTTCATAAATCAATTTTTTCAAAGAAATAAAAAATATTATATTTATTTATTTCTTCAATTTTTTTTCTAACATTTACTTTATTAAAAGAAAAAGTTTGAAAAAAATAACGTTTTTATAGTTGCGAATGTCCAAATTCAGATAAAATCTGAGTCGGTTACTTAGTGACTAAGTACAACTTGTATAACGTTATATTGTGTATATTTTTATATATATATTTAATGTTTTCTTATTGAAGGAACACGTTAATGATCCTTCCGCAGGTTCACCTACGGAAACCTTGTTACGACTTTTACTTCCTCTAAATAATCAAGTTCGGTCAACTTCTGCGAAACAACCGTAACACGTGAGCGTCACAGTGATCACGTCCGGAGACCTCACTAAATAATTCAATCGGTAGTAGCGACGGGCGGTGTGTACAAAGGGCAGGGACTTAATCAATACGAGTTAATGACTCACACTTACTGGGAATTCCAAGTTCATGTGAACAGTTTCAGTTCACAATCCCAAGCATGAAAGTGGTTCAGCGGTTTACCCGGACCTCTCGGTCTAGGAAATACACGTTGATACTTTCATTGTAGCGCGCGTGCAGCCCAGGACATCTAAGGGCATTCCAGACCTGTTATTGCTCAATCTCATTATTGCTAGACGCAATTTGTCCATTTAAGAAGCTAGTGTCCTTATAATGGGACAAACAAACAGGTACGGCTCCACTAACATAAACACATTCAAACACAATTATATTTTACTATATTCATGAATAAAGGCTATGAAAGCTTCAACACCATAATCCTGAAAGCATCTATTTAATATATTTGAGTCTCGTTCGTTATCGGAATTAACCAGACAAATCACTCCACGAACTAAGAACGGCCATGCACCACCACCCATAGATTCGAGAAAGAGCTATCAATCTGTCTTACACGCTTATGTTCGGACCTGGTAAGTTTTCCCGTGTTGAGTCAAATTAAGCCGCAGGCTCCACTCCTGGTGGTGCCCTTCCGTCAATTCCTTTAAGTTTCAGCTTTGCAACCATACTTCCCCCGGAGCCCAAAAGCTTTGGTTTCCCGGGAAGCCACTGAGAGAGCCATAGTAGTAGCTACACCCAATTGCTAGCTGGCATCGTTTATGGTTAGAACTAGGGCGGTATCTGATCGCCTTCGAACCTCTAACTTTCGTTCTTGATTAATGAAAACATCTTTGGCAAATGCTTTCGCTTAAGTTAGTCTTACGACGGTCCAAGAATTTCACCTCTCGCGTCGTAATACTAATGCCCCCAAACTGCTTCTATTAATCATTACCTCTTGATCTAAAAACCAATGAAAGTAGATCAGAGGTCTTATTTCATTATTCCATGCACAAAATATTCAGGCATTTGGAGCCTGCTTTAAGCACTCTAATTTGTTCAAAGTAATTGTACCGGCCCACAACAACACTCGATGAAGAGCACTGAAGCAGGTTTAAATAGGAGGTATAAATAATAATGCAAAGCACCATTAAATATTAGAACTCCACCGGTAATACGCTTGCATACATAAGGTAATGTACAGTCCAAAATTATGGTTTGTACTACCCGTATGAAGCACAAATTCAACTACGAACGTTTTAACCGCAACAACTTTAATATACGCTATTGAAGCTGGAATTACCGCGGCTGCTGGCACCAGACTTGCCCTTCAATAGGTCCTTGTTAAAGGATTTAAAGTGTACTCATTCCAATTACAGGGCCTCGGATATGAGTCCTGTATTGTTATTTTTCGTCACTACCTCCCCGAACTGGGAGTGGGTAATTTACGCGCCTGCTGCCTTCCTTAGATGTGGTAGCCGTTTCTCAGGCTCCCTCTCCGGAATCGAACCCTGATTCCCCGTTACCCGTTGCAACCATGGTAGTCCTAGATACTACCATCAATAGTTGATAGGGCAGACATTTGAAAGATCTGTCGTCGGTTCTGGACCATACGATCGGCAAATTATCTAGAGTTCAACCATATTAACGATTTTCGAAAAAATCGCTTGGTTTTAGACTAATAAAAGCACACGTTCCAAAGGTCCGTGTTTATATTGCATGTATTAGCTCTAGAATTACCACAGTTATCCAAGTAACTGTTAATGATCTAATGAACCATAACTGATATAATGAGCCTTTTGCGGTTTCACTTTTAATTCGTGTGTACTTAGACATGCATGGCTTAATCTTTGAGACAAGCATATAACTACTGGCAGGATCAACCAGAATAATGTTATTTTGAATTTTTCTTTTAATTGTTTTTTTTTATTACAATTATTTTATTTGTAAAACAAATATAAGAGAGAATATTTTAATATTCCCTCTTGTTTATAAAAATACTTTAAAATATTTTTTAAATAAATATTTTCAAATTTTTATTCAATTCCCTTGATATCAGCTGGAACCAAATTTTATATTTTATTTATATAAAATTTGTTTTGAAAACAGAGAATTAATAATTCTCTTTTTTCATTCATTCCCACTTATAGGAAAAAACAAACTCAAAATCATTTTTTTTCTATAAGTCTCCAGTTTACACTAGTATAATTTTTAGCCATTATATGTAAACCCGTACTACACCCATCCGTGAGCCATTGTGGTTATGAACCGACCCCTTCAGTAATAATAGTACATCACCAAACGTATTTCGTGATACGAATGTTAATTCGCACCCCAACTTAGGAAGAAAGCAGTCAAACAGCCACTGCTCTCCTAGGGATTCGTACGATTACCGCCTATCCCATGTATAGGTTGGAAAACAGCCATTAGTACATTTAAAATTTCATACAAATAGTTATACTTCTCGTATATTTTCATACAATGTTTATTTTCTTGCAGGGACTTTGAAAATATTTCATTTAAACTTATTAACAAATTTCATTTTAATTGTATTTTATAATTTGTTCGGCCTATCCCATGTAT
>CAXARV010000018.1:5000-7500 GCA_963971375.1 Platycheirus rosarum
GGTAGTATCTAGGACTACCATGGTTGCAACGGGTAACGGGGAATCAGGGTTCGATTCCGGAGAGGGAGCCTGAGAAACGGCTACCACATCTAAGGAAGGCAGCAGGCGCGTAAATTACCCACTCCCAGTTCGGGGAGGTAGTGACGAAAAATAACAATACAGGACTCATATCCGAGGCCCTGTAATTGGAATGAGTACACTTTAAATCCTTTAACAAGGACCTATTGAAGGGCAAGTCTGGTGCCAGCAGCCGCGGTAATTCCAGCTTCAATAGCGTATATTAAAGTTGTTGCGGTTAAAACGTTCGTAGTTGAATTTGTGCTTCATACGGGTAGTACAAACCATAATTTTGGACTGTACATTACCTTATGTATGCAAGCGTATTACCGGTGGAGTTCTAATATTTAATGGTGCTTTGCATTATTATTTATACCTCCTATTTAAACCTGCTTCAGTGCTCTTCATCGAGTGTTGTTGTGGGCCGGTACAATTACTTTGAACAAATTAGAGTGCTTAAAGCAGGCTCCAAATGCCTGAATATTTTGTGCATGGAATAATGAAATAAGACCTCTGATCTACTTTCATTGGTTTTTAGATCAAGAGGTAATGATTAATAGAAGCAGTTTGGGGGCATTAGTATTACGACGCGAGAGGTGAATTCTTGGACCGTCGTAAGACTAACTTAAGCGAAAGCATTTGCCAAAGATGTTTTCATTAATCAAGAACGAAAGTTAGAGGTTCGAAGGCGATCAGATACCGCCCTAGTTCTAACCATAAACGATGCCAGCTAGCAATTGGGTGTAGCTACTACTATGGCTCTCTCAGTGGCTTCCCGGGAAACCAAAGCTTTTGGGCTCCGGGGGAAGTATGGTTGCAAAGCTGAAACTTAAAGGAATTGACGGAAGGGCACCACCAGGAGTGGAGCCTGCGGCTTAATTTGACTCAACACGGGAAAACTTACCAGGTCCGAACATAAGCGTGTAAGACAGATTGATAGCTCTTTCTCGAATCTATGGGTGGTGGTGCATGGCCGTTCTTAGTTCGTGGAGTGATTTGTCTGGTTAATTCCGATAACGAACGAGACTCAAATATATTAAATAGATGCTTTCAGGATTATGGTGTTGAAGCTTTCATAGCCTTTATTCATGAATATAGTAAAATATAATTGTGTTTGAATGTGTTTATGTTAGTGGAGCCGTACCTGTTTGTTTGTCCCATTATAAGGACACTAGCTTCTTAAATGGACAAATTGCGTCTAGCAATAATGAGATTGAGCAATAACAGGTCTGGAATGCCCTTAGATGTCCTGGGCTGCACGCGCGCTACAATGAAAGTATCAACGTGTATTTCCTAGACCGAGAGGTCCGGGTAAACCGCTGAACCACTTTCATGCTTGGGATTGTGAACTGAAACTGTTCACATGAACTTGGAATTCCCAGTAAGTGTGAGTCATTAACTCGTATTGATTAAGTCCCTGCCCTTTGTACACACCGCCCGTCGCTACTACCGATTGAATTATTTAGTGAGGTCTCCGGACGTGATCACTGTGACGCTCACGTGTTACGGTTGTTTCGCAGAAGTTGACCGAACTTGATTATTTAGAGGAAGTAAAAGTCGTAACAAGGTTTCCGTAGGTGAACCTGCGGAAGGATCATTAACGTGTTCCTTCAATAAGAAAACATTAAATATATATATAAAAATATACACAATATAACGTTATACAAGTTGTACTTAGTCACTAAGTAACCGACTCAGATTTTATCTGAATTTGGACATTCGCAACTATAAAAACGTTATTTTTTTTCAAACTTTTTCTTTTAATAAAGTAAATGTTAGAAAAAAAATTGAAGAAATAAATAAATATAATATTTTTTATTTCTTTGAAAAAATTGATTTATGAAAAAAACAAAAAAAAACCTACTCTAAGCGGTGGATCACTTGGCTCATGGGTCGATGAAGAACGCAGCAAACTGTGCGTCATCGTGTGAACTGCAGGACACATGAACATCGACATTTTGAACGCATATCGCAGTCCATGCTGTTATGTACTTGAATTAATTTTTAAGTGCTGCTTGGACTACATATGGTTGAGGGTTGTGAGACTATGCTAAATAAGTTGCTTGTACATGAAAAAGATATTTATTTCTTTTAAAGTGTGCTGAAGCATATGTTATATTATTTGTTTTTTTTTTTTGAAAAAAAAATCATAATATTAATTTACAATATATACCTCAATTCGGATACACAAATTCAATAAATATCTTTTTGTTAGAGGAATTAATCAGTATAAAATAAAATACAAAATAAATTCACTAGCATTGATATTAAAAAAGAAAAAAGACAAAGAATAAGAAAAAAGAAAATAATAAGTAAGAGAAAGAAAAAGAATTGTGAGTATATAAAATATAAATTTGACAAAAAAAGAAATGTTAAACAACCTCAACTCATATGAGATAACTCCCTGAATTTAAGCATATTAATGAGGGAAGGAAAAGAAACT
>CAXARV010000018.1:12500-17500 GCA_963971375.1 Platycheirus rosarum
TAACGCAGTAAAAAAAACAATATAACAAACGCTCGTCACTTTGACCTTGACTTGGCGACGTTGAGAACAAGGCACTAATGGTTTTCAAATGATCGTCATCTTAATAGTGACGAGGTACATAAAATATTTCATTAACATGAACTATAAAAAAAAACTGCAATTAACGAAGTAATTGTAATGTTAACAACCCATCTTGGTTAAAAGTTAATTAAGAAAAAGACGTAACGATACTTACAAGAAGAAGGCGTACGTCAAAGAGAAGTTCTTAGACGAAGACGCGTATGTAGAAGTACCTAAGAGAGGTACTTAGAAAAAAAGGAAGAAGAAAAGTACTTAGCAAAAAAAGTACTTAGACAAAAGAAGAAGAAGAAGAAGAAGAAGAAGAAGAAGAAGAAGAAGAAGAAGAAGAAGAAGAAGAAGAAGAAGAAGAAGAAGAAGAAGAAGAAGAAGAAGAGAAGAAGAAGAAGAAGAAGAGAAGAAGAAGAAGAAGAAGAAGAAGAAGAAGATGAAGAAGAAGAAGAAGAAGAAGAAGATATCTAAACAATATATATTTGGCCCAAAAAAGCTTAAAAATCCTTTCATCCATATTATATTGTTTGGAAAAATTAAAATGTAACGTTTTGTGGTCGAAATTTTGCCTGGAAGCAGAAATAATAATAACACAAATTACTACACTACATTTTAAAACTAAAAATAAAATTTGATTATAATCTTCACATTATTCTCCAGCCAGCAATGAACGCAGTTCTAGACTTCGAAAAGGCATTTATATGAGAAATCACCCCCAAAAAATCAAATGTACTAAAGTCTATTTTTTTAACTACAAAATATATGAGAAATCAAGAAAAAATAATTGAATATACATTTTATTTTATTTTAAATGAAATATTTTCAAAGTCCCTGCAAGAAAATAAACATTGTGTGAAAATATACGAGAAGTATAACTATTTGTATGAAATTTTAAAATGTACTAATGGCTGTTTTCCAACCTATACATGGGATAGGCCGAACAAATTATAAAATACAATTAAAATGAAATTTGTTAATAAGTTTAAATGAAATATTTTCAAAGTCCCTGCAAGAAAATAAACATTGTATGAAAATATACGAGAAGTATAACTATTTGTATGAAATTTTAAAATGTACTAATGGCTGTTTTCCAACCTATACATGGGATAGGCGGTAATCGTACGAATCCCTAGGAGAGCAGTGGCTGTTTGACTGCTTTCTTCCTAAGTTGGGGTGCGAATTAACATTCGTATCACGAAATACGTTTTGGTGATGTACTATTATTACTGAAGGGGTCGGTTCATAACCACAATGGCTCACGGATGGGTGTAGTACGGGTTTACATATAATGGCTAAAAATTATACTAGTGTAAACTGGAGACTTATAGAAAAAAATGATTTTGAGTTTGTTTTTTCCTATAAGTGGGAATGAATGAAAAAGAGAATTATTAATTCTCTGTTTTCAAAACAAATTTTATATAAATAAAATATAAAATTTGGTTCCAGCTGATATCAAGGGAATTGAATAAAAATTTGAAAATATTTATTTAAAAAATATTTTAAAGTATTTTTATAAACAAGAGGGAATATTAAAATATTCTCTCTTATATTTGTTTTACAAATAAAATAATTGTAATAAAAAAAAACAATTAAAAGAAAAATTCAAAATAACATTATTCTGGTTGATCCTGCCAGTAGTTATATGCTTGTCTCAAAGATTAAGCCATGCATGTCTAAGTACACACGAATTAAAAGTGAAACCGCAAAAGGCTCATTATATCAGTTATGGTTCATTAGATCATTAACAGTTACTTGGATAACTGTGGTAATTCTAGAGCTAATACATGCAATATAAACACGGACCTTTGGAACGTGTGCTTTTATTAGTCTAAAACCAAGCGATTTTTTCGAAAATCGTTAATATGGTTGAACTCTAGATAATTTGCCGATCGTATGGTCCAGAACCGACGACAGATCTTTCAAATGTCTGCCCTATCAACTATTGATGGTAGTATCTAGGACTACCATGGTTGCAACGGGTAACGGGGAATCAGGGTTCGATTCCGGAGAGGGAGCCTGAGAAACGGCTACCACATCTAAGGAAGGCAGCAGGCGCGTAAATTACCCACTCCCAGTTCGGGGAGGTAGTGACGAAAAATAACAATACAGGACTCATATCCGAGGCCCTGTAATTGGAATGAGTACACTTTAAATCCTTTAACAAGGACCTATTGAAGGGCAAGTCTGGTGCCAGCAGCCGCGGTAATTCCAGCTTCAATAGCGTATATTAAAGTTGTTGCGGTTAAAACGTTCGTAGTTGAATTTGTGCTTCATACGGGTAGTACAAACCATAATTTTGGACTGTACATTACCTTATGTATGCAAGCGTATTACCGGTGGAGTTCTAATATTTAATGGTGCTTTGCATTATTATTTATACCTCCTATTTAAACCTGCTTCAGTGCTCTTCATCGAGTGTTGTTGTGGGCCGGTACAATTACTTTGAACAAATTAGAGTGCTTAAAGCAGGCTCCAAATGCCTGAATATTTTGTGCATGGAATAATGAAATAAGACCTCTGATCTACTTTCATTGGTTTTTAGATCAAGAGGTAATGATTAATAGAAGCAGTTTGGGGGCATTAGTATTACGACGCGAGAGGTGAAATTCTTGGACCGTCGTAAGACTAACTTAAGCGAAAGCATTTGCCAAAGATGTTTTCATTAATCAAGAACGAAAGTTAGAGGTTCGAAGGCGATCAGATACCGCCCTAGTTCTAACCATAAACGATGCCAGCTAGCAATTGGGTGTAGCTACTACTATGGCTCTCTCAGTGGCTTCCCGGGAAACCAAAGCTTTTGGGCTCCGGGGGAAGTATGGTTGCAAAGCTGAAACTTAAAGGAATTGACGGAAGGGCACCACCAGGAGTGGAGCCTGCGGCTTAATTTGACTCAACACGGGAAAACTTACCAGGTCCGAACATAAGCGTGTAAGACAGATTGATAGCTCTTTCTCGAATCTATGGGTGGTGGTGCATGGCCGTTCTTAGTTCGTGGAGTGATTTGTCTGGTTAATTCCGATAACGAACGAGACTCAAATATATTAAATAGATGCTTTCAGGATTATGGTGTTGAAGCTTTCATAGCCTTTATTCATGAATATAGTAAAATATAATTGTGTTTGAATGTGTTTATGTTAGTGGAGCCGTACCTGTTTGTTTGTCCCATTATAAGGACACTAGCTTCTTAAATGGACAAATTGCGTCTAGCAATAATGAGATTGAGCAATAACAGGTCTGGAATGCCCTTAGATGTCCTGGGCTGCACGCGCGCTACAATGAAAGTATCAACGTGTATTTCCTAGACCGAGAGGTCCGGGTAAACCGCTGAACCACTTTCATGCTTGGGATTGTGAACTGAAACTGTTCACATGAACTTGGAATTCCCAGTAAGTGTGAGTCATTAACTCGTATTGATTAAGTCCCTGCCCTTTGTACACACCGCCCGTCGCTACTACCGATTGAATTATTTAGTGAGGTCTCCGGACGTGATCACTGTGACGCTCACGTGTTACGGTTGTTTCGCAGAAGTTGACCGAACTTGATTATTTAGAGGAAGTAAAAGTCGTAACAAGGTTTCCGTAGGTGAACCTGCGGAAGGATCATTAACGTGTTCCTTCAATAAGAAAACATTAAATATATATATAAAAATATACACAATATAACGTTATACAAGTTGTACTTAGTCACTAAGTAACCGACTCAGATTTTATCTGAATTTGGACATTCGCAACTATAAAAACGTTATTTTTTTTCAAACTTTTTCTTTTAATAAAGTAAATGTTAGAAAAAAAATTGAAGAAATAAATAAATATAATATTTTTTATTTCTTTGAAAAAATTGATTTATGAAAAAAACAAAAAAAAACCTACTCTAAGCGGTGGATCACTTGGCTCATGGGTCGATGAAGAACGCAGCAAACTGTGCGTCATCGTGTGAACTGCAGGACACATGAACATCGACATTTTGAACGCATATCGCAGTCCATGCTGTTATGTACTTGAATTAATTTTTAAGTGCTGCTTGGACTACATATGGTTGAGGGTTGTGAGACTATGCTAAATAAGTTGCTTGTACATGAAAAAGATATTTATTTCTTTTAAAGTGTGCTGAAGCATATGTTATATTATTTGTTTTTTTTTTTTGAAAAAAAAATCATAATATTAATTTACAATATATACCTCAATTCGGATACACAAATTCAATAAATATCTTTTTGTTAGAGGAATTAATCAGTATAAAATAAAATACAAAATAAATTCACTAGCATTGATATTAAAAAAGAAAAAAGACAAAGAATAAGAAAAAAGAAAATAATAAGTAAGAGAAAGAAAAAGAATTGTGAGTATATAAAATATAAATTTGACAAAAAAAGAAATGTTAAACAACCTCAACTCATATGAGATAACTCCCTGAATTTAAGCATATTAATGAGGGAAGGAAAAGAAACTAACAAGGATTTTCTTAGTAGCGGCGAGCGAAAAGAAATCAGTTCAGCACTAAGCCATTTTGTCTTTATGGCAAATATGGGATGCAGTGTATGGAACATCTATAATCTAGTATGAGAAATTAATGATTTAAGTCCTTCTTAAATGAGGCCATTTACCCATAGAGGGTGCCAGGCCCGTATAACGTTAATGATTACTAGAAGGTGTTTCCAAAGAGTCGTGTTGCTTGATAGTGCAGCACTAAGTGGGTGGTAAACTCCATCTAAAACTAAATATAACCATGAGACCGATAGTAAACAAGTACCGTGAGGGAAAGTTGAAAAGAACTCTGAATAGAGAGTTAAATAGTACGTGAAACTGCTTAGAGGTTAAGCCCGATGAACCTGAATATCCATTATGGAAAATTCATCATTAATATTATGGTATTTTAAAAATATTATAAAAATAGTGTGCAATTTTTCCATATAAGGACATTGTAATCTGTTA
>CAXARV010000018.1:22500-27500 GCA_963971375.1 Platycheirus rosarum
TGGCCCAAAAAAGCTTAAAAATCCTTTCATCCATATTATATTGTTTGGAAAAATTAAAATGTAACGTTTTGTGGTCGAAATTTTGCCTGGAAGCAGAAATAATAATAACACAAATTACTACACTACATTTTAAAACTAAAAATAAAATTTGATTATAATCTTCACATTATTCTCCAGCCAGCAATGAACGCAGTTCTAGACTTCGAAAAGGCATTTATATGAGAAATCACCCCCAAAAAATCAAATGTACTAAAGTCTATTTTTTTAACTACAAAATATATGAGAAATCAAGAAAAAATAATTGAATATACATTTTATTTTATTTTAAATGAAATATTTTCAAAGTCCCTGCAAGAAAATAAACATTGTGTGAAAATATACGAGAAGTATAACTATTTGTATGAAATTTTAAAATGTACTAATGGCTGTTTTCCAACCTATACATGGGATAGGCCGAACAAATTATAAAATACAATTAAAATGAAATTTGTTAATAAGTTTAAATGAAATATTTTCAAAGTCCCTGCAAGAAAATAAACATTGTATGAAAATATACGAGAAGTATAACTATTTGTATGAAATTTTAAAATGTACTAATGGCTGTTTTCCAACCTATACATGGGATAGGCGGTAATCGTACGAATCCCTAGGAGAGCAGTGGCTGTTTGACTGCTTTCTTCCTAAGTTGGGGTGCGAATTAACATTCGTATCACGAAATACGTTTTGGTGATGTACTATTATTACTGAAGGGGTCGGTTCATAACCACAATGGCTCACGGATGGGTGTAGTACGGGTTTACATATAATGGCTAAAAATTATACTAGTGTAAACTGGAGACTTATAGAAAAAAATGATTTTGAGTTTGTTTTTTCCTATAAGTGGGAATGAATGAAAAAGAGAATTATTAATTCTCTGTTTTCAAAACAAATTTTATATAAATAAAATATAAAATTTGGTTCCAGCTGATATCAAGGGAATTGAATAAAAATTTGAAAATATTTATTTAAAAAATATTTTAAAGTATTTTTATAAACAAGAGGGAATATTAAAATATTCTCTCTTATATTTGTTTTACAAATAAAATAATTGTAATAAAAAAAAACAATTAAAAGAAAAATTCAAAATAACATTATTCTGGTTGATCCTGCCAGTAGTTATATGCTTGTCTCAAAGATTAAGCCATGCATGTCTAAGTACACACGAATTAAAAGTGAAACCGCAAAAGGCTCATTATATCAGTTATGGTTCATTAGATCATTAACAGTTACTTGGATAACTGTGGTAATTCTAGAGCTAATACATGCAATATAAACACGGACCTTTGGAACGTGTGCTTTTATTAGTCTAAAACCAAGCGATTTTTTCGAAAATCGTTAATATGGTTGAACTCTAGATAATTTGCCGATCGTATGGTCCAGAACCGACGACAGATCTTTCAAATGTCTGCCCTATCAACTATTGATGGTAGTATCTAGGACTACCATGGTTGCAACGGGTAACGGGGAATCAGGGTTCGATTCCGGAGAGGGAGCCTGAGAAACGGCTACCACATCTAAGGAAGGCAGCAGGCGCGTAAATTACCCACTCCCAGTTCGGGGAGGTAGTGACGAAAAATAACAATACAGGACTCATATCCGAGGCCCTGTAATTGGAATGAGTACACTTTAAATCCTTTAACAAGGACCTATTGAAGGGCAAGTCTGGTGCCAGCAGCCGCGGTAATTCCAGCTTCAATAGCGTATATTAAAGTTGTTGCGGTTAAAACGTTCGTAGTTGAATTTGTGCTTCATACGGGTAGTACAAACCATAATTTTGGACTGTACATTACCTTATGTATGCAAGCGTATTACCGGTGGAGTTCTAATATTTAATGGTGCTTTGCATTATTATTTATACCTCCTATTTAAACCTGCTTCAGTGCTCTTCATCGAGTGTTGTTGTGGGCCGGTACAATTACTTTGAACAAATTAGAGTGCTTAAAGCAGGCTCCAAATGCCTGAATATTTTGTGCATGGAATAATGAAATAAGACCTCTGATCTACTTTCATTGGTTTTTAGATCAAGAGGTAATGATTAATAGAAGCAGTTTGGGGGCATTAGTATTACGACGCGAGAGGTGAAATTCTTGGACCGTCGTAAGACTAACTTAAGCGAAAGCATTTGCCAAAGATGTTTTCATTAATCAAGAACGAAAGTTAGAGGTTCGAAGGCGATCAGATACCGCCCTAGTTCTAACCATAAACGATGCCAGCTAGCAATTGGGTGTAGCTACTACTATGGCTCTCTCAGTGGCTTCCCGGGAAACCAAAGCTTTTGGGCTCCGGGGGAAGTATGGTTGCAAAGCTGAAACTTAAAGGAATTGACGGAAGGGCACCACCAGGAGTGGAGCCTGCGGCTTAATTTGACTCAACACGGGAAAACTTACCAGGTCCGAACATAAGCGTGTAAGACAGATTGATAGCTCTTTCTCGAATCTATGGGTGGTGGTGCATGGCCGTTCTTAGTTCGTGGAGTGATTTGTCTGGTTAATTCCGATAACGAACGAGACTCAAATATATTAAATAGATGCTTTCAGGATTATGGTGTTGAAGCTTTCATAGCCTTTATTCATGAATATAGTAAAATATAATTGTGTTTGAATGTGTTTATGTTAGTGGAGCCGTACCTGTTTGTTTGTCCCATTATAAGGACACTAGCTTCTTAAATGGACAAATTGCGTCTAGCAATAATGAGATTGAGCAATAACAGGTCTGGAATGCCCTTAGATGTCCTGGGCTGCACGCGCGCTACAATGAAAGTATCAACGTGTATTTCCTAGACCGAGAGGTCCGGGTAAACCGCTGAACCACTTTCATGCTTGGGATTGTGAACTGAAACTGTTCACATGAACTTGGAATTCCCAGTAAGTGTGAGTCATTAACTCGTATTGATTAAGTCCCTGCCCTTTGTACACACCGCCCGTCGCTACTACCGATTGAATTATTTAGTGAGGTCTCCGGACGTGATCACTGTGACGCTCACGTGTTACGGTTGTTTCGCAGAAGTTGACCGAACTTGATTATTTAGAGGAAGTAAAAGTCGTAACAAGGTTTCCGTAGGTGAACCTGCGGAAGGATCATTAACGTGTTCCTTCAATAAGAAAACATTAAATATATATATAAAAATATACACAATATAACGTTATACAAGTTGTACTTAGTCACTAAGTAACCGACTCAGATTTTATCTGAATTTGGACATTCGCAACTATAAAAACGTTATTTTTTTTCAAACTTTTTCTTTTAATAAAGTAAATGTTAGAAAAAAAATTGAAGAAATAAATAAATATAATATTTTTTATTTCTTTGAAAAAATTGATTTATGAAAAAAACAAAAAAAAACCTACTCTAAGCGGTGGATCACTTGGCTCATGGGTCGATGAAGAACGCAGCAAACTGTGCGTCATCGTGTGAACTGCAGGACACATGAACATCGACATTTTGAACGCATATCGCAGTCCATGCTGTTATGTACTTGAATTAATTTTTAAGTGCTGCTTGGACTACATATGGTTGAGGGTTGTGAGACTATGCTAAATAAGTTGCTTGTACATGAAAAAGATATTTATTTCTTTTAAAGTGTGCTGAAGCATATGTTATATTATTTGTTTTTTTTTTTTGAAAAAAAAATCATAATATTAATTTACAATATATACCTCAATTCGGATACACAAATTCAATAAATATCTTTTTGTTAGAGGAATTAATCAGTATAAAATAAAATACAAAATAAATTCACTAGCATTGATATTAAAAAAGAAAAAAGACAAAGAATAAGAAAAAAGAAAATAATAAGTAAGAGAAAGAAAAAGAATTGTGAGTATATAAAATATAAATTTGACAAAAAAAGAAATGTTAAACAACCTCAACTCATATGAGATAACTCCCTGAATTTAAGCATATTAATGAGGAAGGAAAAGAAACTAACAAGGATTTTCTTAGTAGCGGCGAGCGAAAAGAAATCAGTTCAGCACTAAGCCATTTTGTCTTTATGGCAAATATGGGATGCAGTGTATGGAACATCTATAATCTAGTATGAGAAATTAATGATTTAAGTCCTTCTTAAATGAGGCCATTTACCCATAGAGGGTGCCAGGCCCGTATAACGTTAATGATTACTAGAAGGTGTTTCCAAAGAGTCGTGTTGCTTGATAGTGCAGCACTAAGTGGGTGGTAAACTCCATCTAAAACTAAATATAACCATGAGACCGATAGTAAACAAGTACCGTGAGGGAAAGTTGAAAAGAACTCTGAATAGAGAGTTAAATAGTACGTGAAACTGCTTAGAGGTTAAGCCCGATGAACCTGAATATCCATTATGGAAAATTCATCATTAATATTATGGTATTTTAAAAATATTATAAAAATAGTGTGCAATTTTTCCATATAAGGACATTGTAATCTGTTAATGTAATAAATATTTATCAAAAGATCTTTTACTTAAGTTTATTCCAATTAGTTATTTTCGGATTTCTAACATAAAATAAATGTATTAGATTTGATAAATCATTGACAGATATAATTATATGATGCGCTTAAATTTTTTTCGAAAAATTTTACATTGAAATTAAAACTTTCGGGTTTTTTTCTTTATAAATGTATGCGTTATTATGATTAACAATGCGATAGATTCAGGATACCTTCGGGACCCGTCTTGAAACACGGACCAAGGAGTCTAACATATGTGCAAGTCATTGGGTATTTTTGAATGAAACCCAATGGCATAATTAACTTAACTGTTTTTTAAATGGGATTAGTTTATTATTTATTATGAATTATAAATTCAATCCCGGGGCGTTCTATACAGTTATGTATAATGATATTTATATTATTTATACCTCTAACTAGAGCGTACCTTGAGCATATATGCTGTGACCCGAAAGATGGTGAACTATACTTGATCAGGTTGAAGTCAGGGGAAACCCTGATGGAAGACCGAAACAGTTCTGACGTGCAAATCG
>CAXARV010000019.1:5000-91258 GCA_963971375.1 Platycheirus rosarum
TAAGAAAAAACACAACACCCTTTATATGGTTACTATTTTTTTAGAAAATTGGAAATAACCAAATTCTTTTTCTATAATTTGTTTGTTATTAACGTAATTACATAGGCATATTAGGTTAACGGCCTTAAAACACTAAGGTAGGTAAGGAGGTACATGCTGCCCCCTGCTTCACATCACTATAGGCTTTGTGGTAGGTATGAGGCTGGGGATATAGAAAAATTCTTTGAATTTAAAGAACTTTGCATTTATTTAGGAAAACATTTATTTTTTTTTTTTTTTTGTGGTTTGAGTTTGAAGTTATTTTATTTTTTAAACAGTTGACCAAAATATTTTGATTTAAAAATTAAAATTAATTGCGAATTTCTTTTTTTTCAGAAAAGGTGTAATTCTTTAACTTAAGTGTTGGTGTTCTTTTTTAATTTTTTTGTTTTTCATTTTGAGAAGCAACTTTAGTAAAAAATTATATCGATTTTGAAAAAAAAATCAATATTAACTATTTTTTTACAATTTTGTTCCCAAAAATTTTCGGTTTGAGGTAAGTTTTTTTGAAAAGTTATTAACAGATATTGCTTAATTTTGAAACAAGATAATAGAGGACACTTCTTGCGTTAAAAAAAACGTGCGCAATAGTTGGTTTTAAGTATTACCGTTATTTTTAAATATTTATTTTTTTCATTTGAAGAGTTTTTTTTTTAGAAAATCACCCCTACCGACCAAATGGGGTGAGAAAGACTCCTTCACGTAGTAAATACTCGTAAATAACTGTTCTATACAAATCCGTCATTAAACATTGTCACTGAGTGATCGTACTCTCCCCGATTTGTTTATTATTTGTTTTAATGTCACTTGTTATAGTCTAATATTTTCAAGGTACTCTTATATAATACATTTATAATATAATATAATACATTTAAAATGTTACCGTAAACTTCAATCTAAAAAAATTAATACATACATATATACTATAAGAAAATGTATATCTTTCTCCATTTTATAACATATCAAATACATAAATAACTTATTACATGCATATGTATTTGTTTGTGTTACAATGGGCACATAATTTCTAACTACGACTGTCTTGAACCGGGGTATGCGCAATACTTGGAATTTCACCTCAATGCTTAAGATTTTCCATTTTAATTTTCTTATTGAAGAGTTAAGTTGACTTAGAACATTTAACAACAATATCCTTATTAATTTTCTCCACCTTTAAATTGTTGTGTAATTCAGTGGTATAATAATATCTGTTGTTAAATTTTCGCTGCGTGGAGCATATTACAGTGCAGTATTCACTCTTAATAGCTAAACAAATTTATCTTCTATCAGATTATAAAATAATATAGTAGTAGAGGATTTTTTGAATACCTGCGTATATTTATCGGAAATCTAATATGAAAAGTTTGCCTAATCCCCATTTCTTATAATTTTGGGTCAATATTAAAATATTTTCTGTGGACGTATTATAAGTGTTTTTTAAATAAATTTATTGTGGATTTTAAGCGATTTGGGATGACCAAATATATGTTCACTATTATAAAAATAAAATTACAATAAGAACAAAGGAAAACAAAATTTGTGTCTCAGTTATATTTCCGGATGGCAAAAAAGGAAAATAGAAAAAAAATAAAATAGATATGGATAATGCCTTCAATATAAAAGAACATTTATCGACAGTCTAATATCGAAACCTTTTTCTACTCCTCAATCATTTGCGAATAAGTCCTAATATACAAATATTTTTCTTTGGAAATATCACAAAAGTAATCAACAAATTTATTGAGGTAGTTTTAAGCGGTTTGAGCGTAACTGATAAATGCATAATATCTACTTATTTAATAATAGTTCCATAACGAAAAACGAGAAGATGTTTTTATTTTAGTTTTGAGTACTGGAAGTAAACAGCTTTATACCTATACAAACATTAAATAAAAATGGGTACAGTGCTCAGTTTCAGTCCACGTGAAAGGCGCCCCGTTCATTTGGCACACCATAATAGTGGCCATTTACATCGTCAGCCGTGCAGTATAGTTGACAATGGGCATAATTCTGGCAACGAAACACCAATGGATTCATCGAATGCAGCTGATATCCCGCTTAACAATTATTCTTATGAAAAGTTAAATAATGAGAAAAATAGGGAAAACACAAAACCAAATTTGCAGCAACATTTGTCAAATAATAACTTATGTAAAAATAATAGTAACGAAAACAACAATTTTCCACGTGATCAAGCTCATAATGTACACTCTTATAATATTGTAATAAATAATAATAGCATCAACAATAATGTCAATCATATAAAACCATCAGAACGTATAAACGAAAGCTCTAGAATATTATCAGAAAAAAACGCATTAGAAAAGAATACAAAGAAACACTCGCTCTTTATTAATGCATTATCCTGGAAGCGATTGGTAGCTTCACATAACAGAAAAAAATTAGATAACAAAATCAAAGCTAATAATTTGCCAACAATAAACATAAACCCGTCCTTAAGGGGAGACACATTTCATCAGGTTGATAAGAACAAACATGTTCAACAAAAAATAAATGTTAAACAGCAGTATCAGAACATACAGGATCAGGGTGGAATGCATTATAGCCTTGGTATTCAGAATCAACAGACTCAAATATTTTATACTCCTGGTACTCCAAAAAGTATTTTCTTGGCATTGGATTTGGTGCGAGCGAATAACACTAACTCCACACAGGGCCAAAACAAATTAAGTTCGAAATTTCCACTGTCACTTCCATTACAACTACCCGGACAAATTTCAATACCACAAGGTCAACACAACCAACCTGGTATTAAGAAAACCGTTATTCAGGTTAGTTTTACTTCAGATTTTTTTTTTATTTAATTATATAGTGATTTTTTTAGTTTTGTTTATTCATTAAATGAATACGCAGGAAGATATGTACATTATAATTAATGGAGACAAAACTACAGTATATTTTAACATTAAAATCAAATAGACAATATATTTTTTAGATTATATAGATATGTATCTTCGATAATTTAAATTTTAATTTTAATTTTTGTTTAAACAATTTATAAAAGCTAAAATAAATACATTAATACATACCTGCATGTATGTTCATTTTGTACATGTACATCTCGGTTATGAAATTTCTATCTGTGCAATAATTGCAAGACAATCTCTAAACCCATGCATTTTGAATATAACTTCGAACCTCTCTTCCAAACTGTGCGTCGCAAATTGCTCTATTTAAATTTTTTGGGAGAGATTCCAAAGATATATATCATTTACGAATATTGGTGCTCTGAGTTCCGACCTAAAAACTGACGGTGAATCATTTCGAATCTGTTAGAGGAGCTGAACCATATTCTCTTAAAAAAAACTGCATGGCTCTTCAGACTGAATTATATTGTAGAGTAATAGTACGAGACCTGGTATAAAAAATATTCATCCTAATCTGTTATTGAATCAAAATGAAGAATATATGCTAAATCATGTATTCATATATTCACTGCGAATAGGTTGCCTATCTAAATAACGTGCCGATGATGTTACAATACAAATAAAATGTTTAATATTACATTTTGTTGATCAACTACCCTTATTTGTTTATATGAGAGTCGGGCATCAGCTGAGAGGATATACCCCAAGAAGTTGCAAAAGTATAATTTGCCTACCATCCTCTGTGAGCATGAGGTTGCCAGGTATAAACAGGTAAGTTAGCTTAGTAAATATACCCTCATAAGTTATATAATCGAATTATATATCAAATCAAAGCGTTTTTTCAATCCCAATTCCACGGTATAGGGTTGCTTTATCAAAAAGTTTGTTTAATCCACAGTGACCTAGATTTAAGATGCTACATTTATTTGTATAACGGTAATGCTGGGTATTATATTGCACGTTTTTAAAAGTCATCATCTTGTTCTTAAATGAAGTAATATTTATAAATAGCTGAGGGAGAAACTTACTTAAAATTCACATTTTGGGAAAAATATGAAAAAAATAAAAAAATACTTCAAATTATATAAGGTTTGTTCCTTTACTTTTTCAAGTAACTTCAAGCTGCCGAAATTTACTTAAAACTGCTTAATCTTGTTCCCTAACACACAAATTTAGTAAAAAAGAGAGACGATGAGAGAGTAAAACACTTCCCCTCAAGTGAGAGAGTTACGAAAATCTGCCCAAGAAATTTCTTTGGGCACTTTGTAGCAGCTAAAAATTTGCTGTCAAAAACAACTGTTTTCATCAGCTGTTTTAATTTGTAAATTGAAAATTGGTAGTGTTTGTCTTACGTGTTTGTTTAAAAAAGAAAAATGGAAAAACTTTCGGGTATATTAAGCATTCAATGTTCACCAAAAACATACCAAAGAATGCAAACAGGTAAATATATATATGAAATAACTATTTGGAATTAATTTAACATAATTTGCACTTTTTCCAGACGCAGAATACAGAAAGGGGTTACTCAACAGGCAATTAAAAACCACGGGCCAGATTTTGTTCCCATAGGAAACATTTACGTCTCCGAAGGTGAGACCTGCGAAACAAGTTTTGTGAACCCCGACGACGATACAAATGCTTATGTGGCCGACGCTGAGGATACGAATTTTGGGGCGACGACATAAATGCTGCCGACGGCGGCGGCAATTATACAAACACTTTTGCTGCTGTCCTCGACGATACAAATATTGGCGATGATACAAATGCTGCCGACGGCGACGACTCAAACGCCAATAACGAATACGAAGACCTTCCGTCAAGTGAGGCTGGGACCAGCAAGCTGTAGTTGGAAGCACCTACAAAATTGCTTTGGTCGCTGTACAAAACCATGCAGCCTAGAGTAGGTAAATCCGTCGACGTGAAGAACAAGACGAAAATGTGGAAGATCATCACAGTGGAACTAGCCAGAAGTAGGTATGAGTTAACGGAATCACAAGTCCAGAGCAGATTCAGGACTTTGGAAAGGCAGTTTAAAAAAACTAAACTCCATAACTCCAAGACTGGCCGTAATCGGATAACATGTCCTCTGCAAAAGTATTTGTCAAACAAATTGTTTATTTTTTTTAATTATTTAAATATTCTAATTTTAGTGAGTTGAGTGAAGTTTTTGGCCAGAGAAGGGACCTTTATCCAGACTACATTCTGGATAACGAAACCGCTACCGGCATATCAAGAAGAAGAAGAAAACAAACAAAAAATAAGTGAGAATTTGTATAGGTACACCTTATGCTGACGAAAACGTAGGTCTATTTCCTTCGGTTCCTAGACGAATGCGACTGACAACGGTGCGAGATCAAACATATAGTGAGAGATTACTAAAAAGAGTCGAAGCTTTGCAAAAGGACCAGTCAGAATACCAAAATAAGGTTATACAGTTCCTAGAGAAAAAAGTGAAGTGATATGTTTTTTTGTTATGTTTTGTTATGTTTTTAAATACCAATAAGTGAAGTGATGTTTTTGTTTTTTTATTATATTTATAAGCAATCAAGTTTATAGGCTTTTATATGTATACATAAATAAAATTTGAAAAAAAGTATATAAAACGCAAAATGGGTTTAAATTATCGGAACGCATTTGTTGGTATATATACTCTGTTCAATTTATATTTTCAGTACAGACCTTATGGAAGAGAGCTTTCAAACACACTGGTACCTGCAAGTGTTCGCATCGCACTCAACTTAAGAAATTGCTACTTAAATATAAAAGAGAACCTGAAATATATTGAAATTTTTGTTGTAATACTTCATTTAACCCACGCACATACCACCAAGAACTGTCTGCTCCCCGAGTGCGAGGAGACTGATTATCAATTTATATTGTTTTTATTTTTTAAAAAAGCACTCCTGCATAGTACCGTGAAATATAGGGATTCTTTTTTTAGCCGAACAACACGAATTTGGAATGGTTTACCCGGCGAGATTTTCCCTTGCCATTTTGATCTGCTAACATTCAAAACCAATGTTAATCGGCACCTCTTATCTCTCCCCTCCCTATCTTCGTAATTCCCGCGCAGTGTGTTCTACATTAAAAGGGAAAAACATAATCCCTTGTGCGCGCGTTAATTATAAAAAAAAAAGTTACCATTCGCCATTATAGGAAATTATAATACCTTTTTCTTTGGTTATTGTTATGAAAGTTCCAGAATTGAAGCTTTGTTAGAGCGAATGAGAGCATATTTTAAGTTTAAAGAAGAAGGTGTTGTCGCTATGTTTTTTTTGCTTACATCTTTTCGTTTCAATTCTGCTTAGTAAAAAAACGGTTAAAATAAAAATACATAATGCATATTTGTTGGCATTTTTTTTTAGTTGCGAATATAGATACTTTAATGCAAGTTATGCATTCATACACAAAAATAAATTGAGATAATAATCAAACATGACATTACGATTGAGAAACTTATTTGAGTTACTGGAAAATTATGTTTGTCTGTCTGTACGGATGTATTTTGGACTACAGTCTGAACGGCTTGGTCGATTGTCTTCAAATTTATAACATAAGGTTATCTTGACATTCTACAGAGGCCTTATTTAATTTTTTTAGCTCAAATATTAACGGTACCTGTCATTTAAACGTTAAGTTAAAGCTAATTTTTCTCGAAAACGGCTCCAAGGATTTGTATGAAAAAAATCTGTGAACTTTTGGAGGTGTGGTTTATTTTGGTGAAAAAAAAATAACTTGGTGGGCTAAAAACGGTACCTCGGAAGCTAACTATCCGATTACAATCAAAATTTTTATTTAGGAAGATGTAGGTAGCCTAAGTAATTTTACTTCAAAATATTTTCGAATATTGTTAAAAAACCGTTATATTTAAAAACCGTTCTTACGATTTTGAAAAAAATCCTGCTCCTAATTTTTTTTAAGGAATAAAATGGCTTTCAAAAAAGAATAAGATGGACTTAATTTAATTTGATTTTTTGAGATTTAGTTTACGGTCTACATGTTTCTGTTTTCATAAAATTTGAATAAAAAGTTGGTAACCATACCTACATTTATGTGAGAATTATACCAATTTATAATGCCCAGTATGGAAACCATTCGAGAGGTTTAAAATGGAGATAGCTTATTGAAATCCATAACAGTAAGAGTGAAAGGCAAATATCCTATCTTCCCTGTATTGCAAATATAAATTGAACAGAGTATAGTATCTTTTTCTATATTCCCTCTGGAATTTTCTCCACGTTGAAGTACTCAAAACGTAGAGTCAGGTGACTATTCTTCGGATATGAAATCAAAATCTTCTTCATTTGCTTTGTTATGAAAAACGCAGCAATCTCTAATAAAGTGACATAACTTTTTGGCACCTCGGAGCTGGCGGAAGCGTTGCTTAAGAATTCCAAATGTATGTTCTATGGTGACCCGAGAGGAACTCAATTTGATATTGAAGTCTTTTTGAGCGCTTGTGAGATATCCGTTATCTCTATAAGGAGTCACCAAATTATTTGTGCAAGGATATGCGGAATCACATAGAATGTAGTAATCTAAAAAAGATATAAGAAATGTATGTATGAATGTATTTAAGTGGCAATTTACTTGATATTTAAATATACCTCCTCAGTAGGCTGGCAACTTTTCATATATTGGTGAATTTTGAAGAACCCAACTATCCTGAGAAGAACAAGGAAATCCAACAAAAATATTTGTAAATTTCCTGTCTCGTCACAAATAGCTTGCAAAACTATACTTTCTATCGATGTTATCATCTTTGCATTCTTTTGGTGGGTCGATCGTTATATGTGT
Source organism: Platycheirus rosarum (assembly GCA_963971375.1). Taxonomy (NCBI): domain Eukaryota; kingdom Metazoa; phylum Arthropoda; class Insecta; order Diptera; family Syrphidae; genus Platycheirus; species Platycheirus rosarum. The sequence continues at coordinate 12,725 of CAXARV010000019.1, forward strand.
ACCATCGTTGCAACCTTAAAAAAAATTATGAATAAATCACTTGCATAGATTAAGAAACAAGTGCACGGGTTGCATACGTACCTATTGCTTTGGTAATTCCACTTTTATTTTAAAAGAAGTCTGCAGTTCTTTGCTTTCCCTCCACATTAGGCCATGTAATGACAATGCAAGCTAAATTACTAATGAACATGGTCACTCCGTCTATAACTCGACACACCGAGGATAGGGAAAGGTTAAACCGATCCGCTAAATCCCTGTAGCTACAAGCTTCGTGGCTGGCAAACCATAATAAAACAGCAATATTTTTTTCTCCGGTGAGTCGCTTATCTGCAACAAGTTTTTAAACATTTCAGACTGTTCAAATTTCTCAGAGAGGTTTTGAAATAAGGATTTATAAATACGGAAATGACGCCGGAATTCTTTTTGGGAGTAAGATGGTACAATTTCTTCCATGTAATTTTTTATACAATTTCGTTTTTTTTCTTGCATGGAATCCACTTAGCAGCATTTCTTCAAGACTTTCGGGCTCATCGATGAGAATTTCATACAAATCGCTTATGTGCGGTCACAGCTTGGAATAAAATTTGAAAAATATTAAGGGAACTTAAAAGTTTTTATTCGATTTTTCTGACTTTTGGTTGTTTGAAAAAAAGTACGCAGAATAGTCTTTAGTGGAAAAATTTAAACGCCATTTTATTTTTGAATATATGTGAATATTTTTGTTTTAAATCGTAGGAGCGTTTTTTAAATAAAACGATTTTATTTTAATACGTTTTTTCAAAAATTAAAAAAAAAATAATTTAAGAATGCAAACTTAAGCTTAAAAAACGGGTCTATGGGTGATACCGATTTTAGCCCACTATTGTAAGCTTAAAAGAGAAAATTGTGAGAGCTGCCGGTAACGCGTATAAGAGTAGTCATGTATTAGTTGTATTACCCATTATTTTGTATTAAGTACTGGAAGGTCAAACCCTTCATTTGTTGTTTGTTACAAATATATTAGCTATTTAACAGATCCATCAAACCAGTTGGAAGTCTTAAGGTATCTTCTTAATAATAAAGACGTGTAAAACGGAAATTCTTGTTTCATTAAAACGGTAAACGGTCGGAGTGCCAAGAGATAAGCGTTTACAATATCAAAAGTGGGATAAAAGATCCGCCCCCCACCGCCAAAAGATTGTGCCGAAAAAGATTTTTCATTTGTTTTTGCCCATCGCGGAAAAAAAATTCGATCATTTGCATAGACCATCGCGAAAACAAACGCAAATCGTTGCCACAAAACGAAAAAAAAAACCATTTCAGTGCTTAGCTACGCAAAAAATCAACCCTCAAACGACAAACAACGCGACGCTCAAATTGAATTTAACGAGACGCTCAAATTTGAATTTAACGAACTTAGTGGTTTGATTCATACTCACAATGGGCAATAAAGACATTGAAAAATACAAAGTGTACACCGCTGCACAGCTGAAGCTTTGGCTGGAACGTCTCCAACAAAAGACGACAGGCACCAAAAGTGAGTTGGTCTTGCGCTTACTATCCATTCCAGAAAAAGAGAGAGGTGAGTTTCCACTCGCGTCGAAACAACAAACGACCGAAAATACACAAATGATTGATGAAGACGAGTTTGATGACGATGACGAGAGTGCGGTGTTTGAAGATAGCAGCAGTGAAAACGAGTTCCAAACGATAGCAACAAAAGAACGGCAGCAGACAAATGAACAACGAAATAATGAAACTAATGATGGACAACATACTGAAAGAAGTTCGAACAATACGGATGAAAACCCACCACCAAATGACAGATTTCTAAAGAAACAGTTGGAGCTGAACAAAAGAGAGTTGGAAATTACAAAGAAGGAAATTGAATTGCAGAAAAAAGAGATTCAATTGCTACGATTAGAAAATGAAATGCTAAAGAGAGGTAATCCGAGTACACACCAAAATGACAACAGTATGGTCAAAGAGTTGTTACCGGATTTCGATGGAAATTATTTTCTACACTGGAGGACCCAATTAAAAAATTTAATAGATGTGTATAATTTAAATGAGAAAAGTACACGTTTCCTTATTTCAACTAAATTAAAAGGAAATGCACTTATTTGGTTTTATTCTAAAGCGGACTTAGTGCATATTCCAATCGACCAGCTGCTAAAGGAAATGGGCGAAATGTTTTTGAACAATGAAAGTCGCCTAACATTGAAAAAAACATTCGAAGGAAGAAGATGGCAGTCAACGGAGACATTTCAACAATATCTACATGAGAAAACGATCATGGCAAATAAGCTGAACATCGACGAGGAGGAACTGTTGGAAAATTTAATTGAAGGGATTCCTGATGGCCAATTGAGATCGCAGGCGAAGATGCAATGTTTCATTAGCAAACAACAACTAGCCGAGGCGTTTGCTAAAATTACTTTACAAAAACCCAGCAAAGCAATATCGTACCCATCAACATCAAATAGAACAGCAGTTGCAGAAGGGGGGGAGACGAAACCAGTCAGATGTTTTAATTGCAACTCCCTTGGACACATCGCTACCGAATGTCGCAAGGCAAAGCGGCCACCAGGGGCATGCCATGTTTGTGCTCAAACAGGCCATTTTGCTTTAATAGAAGTACATTATTGATTAAAGGTTGTGTGAATAGTTGTATTAATTATGAAAACAAAAATATAAAGTTAAAAATATATGTAGTAGATGATGATACAATGCAACTGGCATCTGTATTAAGCAGAGATTTTTTGAAGAAAGCAAATTTAACATTAATTGGAAATAAAGATGACTGGAAACAAAAGAAAGATAAAAAAAAAGATTTGTATGAAAATGAGTGTAATGATCTGATGTGTATAGAAATTGAAGAAAACGAATATGAAGTTAATTTACCTGTTGAAATAGAATTTAAAACAAAATAAATTTTCTTTAAAATGTTTAAGGAATTTAAATGTTGCAGACGTCCCGAACGGCCTGAAACTGATTTAAAGATGAAATTAAACTTAACGAATGAAAAACCCTTCCACTGCCCCCCTAGGAGATTATCTTATTTAGAAAAAGCTCAAGTTCAGGGTATACTAGATGAATTATTGAAGGCGGGAGTGATTAGAACTAGTAAGTCAGAAAACGCGTCACCCATTGTTTTGGTAAAAAAAACAGGTGATGTTCGACTATGCATTGATTTCCGAACGCTAAAAAAATGACTGCGAAGGATAAATATCCTTTGCCCGTAATTGATGATTTAGTAGACAGATTAGCAAACAAAAAGATATTCTCACTGTTAGCTTTGAAGAGCGCGTTTTACCATGTAGATATGGATGAAGAATCTATAAAGTACACTTCATTTGTGACTCCGTTAGGGCAATATGAATTTCTCAAGATGCCGTTTGGGTTAAGGAATGTACCTTCGACATTCCAAAGATTTATTAATGAGGTATTTGAAAACCTGGTTCGGTCTGGCAAAATTTCAATATACTTGGATGATATAATGATAGCAACTGAAACGATAGAAGAACATCTAATTATATAAGTATATTAAAAGGTTGGTGAAAAACAAATTAGAATTGAGGCAGGACAAATGCCAATTTTTACAATCAGAGATTCAGTATTTGGGTTATACAGTATCAAAGGAAGGTTTACGACCGGATGGGAAAGGTATTGAAGCAGTGAAGAATTTTCCGATACCACAAAGCGTGACAGAGGTTCATAGTTTTCTGGGACTGTGTTCGTATTTTAGGAGGTTTGTAAAGGGGTTTTCTCTATTAGCAGAGCCACTGTATAAGCTAATAAGGAAAAACGCAGTTTTTAAGTTTGAGGGAAATGAAGTAAAAGCTTTCGAAGTTCTACAAAGTAAATTGATGGAATCTCCCATACTAGCGATATATGGTCCTCGCGATGAAACCGAGTTGCATAGCGATGCTAGTTCACTAGGTTTCGGAGCAATTTTCGTTCAAAAAAAGAAAGATGGGAAATTTCATCCAATCTTTTATTTTTTCAAACGAACTACCGATTGCGAATCTAAATATCACAGTTTTGAGTTGGAAACTCTGGCAATCATATACGCACTCAAACGTTTTATAATCTATCTGCACGGGATAAGATTTAAGATCGTCACAAACTGTAATTCTCTGACGCTCACCTTAAACAAGAGAGAGATAAATCCCACAATTGCGAGATGGGCTCTCAAATTACAAGACTATGACTATGTCTTGGAACATAGAAATGGAACTTAAATGCAGCATGTTGATGCCCTTAGTCGTACCACTAATCTATTAGTACTCGAAGACAACACTTTTGAGCAGACCTTGTCTATTTGCCAAAATAAAGATATAGAAGTACAAAAGATTAAAGAAAGATTACAAAGGGAGGAAGATAGTTTATATGAATTACGAAATGGTTTAGTATATAGAAAGGTAGGGCAAAATATTCTCTTTTATGTACCTATTAAAATGGAAAGAAATGTTTTACAGAAATATCACGATGAGATGGGACACATAGGGAATGAGAAAGTATTAGAAGCCATCATGAAGTCATATTGGTTCCCAAAAATGAGAAGTAAAATCCAAGATCATATTAGTAATTGCTTGAAGTGCATTGTTTTTTCAGACAAAGCTGGTAAACGTGACGGACTGTTACACAATATACCGAAAGGGGAAATTCCTTTCGATACGATTCACATAGACCATTTTGGTCCTATATCCCTGAAACATTCTAAGAAAAAACATGTTTTGTTGATTGTAGATGCTTTTTCAAAATTTACAAAGCTATATGCGGTACGCACTACTGACACTAAAGAAGTCTTAGCATGTTTGAAGATTTATTTCCGTGATTATAGTAGACCCAAAATAATGATTTCAGATCGGGGAAGTGCGTTTACTTCGACTGCTTGTGAAGATTTTCTAAAAGAAAATAATGTAAAACACATAAAGATAGCGACAGCTTCACCCCAAGCAAACGGACAGGTGGAACGCCTCAATAGGAGCTTGGCTCCAATGTTGGCTAAAATGTCGAATGGTGGGCTGGTTTCCACATTAGACCAAGTAATATCACCTATTGAATTTGCTATGAATAATACAATTCACAAGGGTATAGGAACGTGTCCAAGCCAGTTACTGTTCGGGATCAAACAAAGGGGAGAAGTAATAGACCAGTTGAGAGAAAAATTAGAGGAGATAAATTGGCAAGACGAAAAAAGAGATTTGGTAGAAATGAGAAAAAAGCAGCTGAAATGATCGGGAAAAACCAAAACTATAACAAACAAGTGAAAGATAGATAGAACTGGAAGGTCAAACCCTTCATTTGTTGTTTGTTACAAATATATTAGCTATTTAACAGATCCATCGAACCAGTTGGAAGTCAGTCTTAAGGTATCTTCTTAATAATAAAGACGTGTAAAACGGAAATTCTTGTTTCATTAAAACGGTAAACGGTCGGAGTGCCAAGAGATAAGCGTTTCCACTATCTTGAATTTTTTTCACCAAAACATAACCTACACCCACAATAGTACACTGATTTTTTTTCATTAAAATTCTTAAAACCGTTTCCGAGAAAAAAAGATTTTACTTTACGGTTATATGACAGGTACCGTTAATATTTAAGCTAAAAAAAAAATTAAAAAAGTCCTATGTAGAATGTTAAAATAACCTTATGTTCTAAATTTGAAGACGATTAACCAAACCTTTTAGGCTGTGGTTCAATATACATCCGTACAGACCGATAGACAGACATACAGACAAAATTTTGCCAGTAACCCAAATATGTTTCACTATCATCGTAATGTCATGTCTGGTTACGAATGCATAATTTGCCTTGTAGTCCCTATAATCGCAAGTAAAAAAGTGGGTTTGGTAAATTTCAATTTTCTCAAAAAACTAGAACAGATAAAATCATCTGGTTTTCACTTTTACTTTCTCTTATGCCCGATCACAGCGTGGTATAAAATTCAAAAAATAATAGTGGAAGTTCAAAGTTTTATTCAATTTTTCTGAGTTTTAATTGGTCAAAAAAAAGTATATGAAATAGTTTTCAGTGGAAGAATTTGAACGCCATTTTATTGCCTTAAAAAATATCAAAAAGTAAATACTGTTTTTAAATAAAACGATTTTTATTTAACAATTTATTTAAGAAATTAAAAAAAAAATAATTAAAGAATGCAAACTTAAGCATAAAAATACCTACATTTAAAAACAAAATTAAAAACTAAAATTCACTAACCCGTTTGTAAAATATTGATTAAACAAAAATAATAAAAATACAAGAAATAATTATTCGGTAAAACTTTTGTTAAATATCATTGGTTACTTACATCTGTTTTAACATCAAATTTTATTGTAATCGGTTAACCAGCTTACGAGAAAGTCTAAGAAAATAAAAACGGTCTTATCGGGGTACGGTTTTTAGCCCTCCAACTTATTTTTTTTTCGCCAAAACATAATACTGATTTTTTGTCATAAATATTCCTGCAGCCGTCTTCGAGAAGTGTAAGCATTTATTTAGTGGTTATATGGCAGGTACTGTTAATATAAACAATGAATAATGAACAAAAAAACTAAGAAAAGTCCTCCGTAGGATTTCAAAGTTACCCTGTGTATTAAATTTAAAGACGATTGGCCTAACCTTTTCAGCTTTAATCCAAAATTCATACATTGAGACAGACAGACAGAATTTTGCCAATAACGCAAATGTGTTTCTCTATCATCGTAATGTCATGTTTGATTGTTATCTCAAAATGTTCAAACTGCACGAATGCATAACTTGCATTATCGTACCTATAAATCGCAAGTAAAAATTAATAGAAGTAACAAATACTTAAACAGTTTTAGTATATATTATTTAAATTTTGAAAGAAATCACTTTAAACAATTTATTTAAATTTTTTTTCATATTGTGTTTCTTCATAGAAAAAGAAACTACATATAGATGTAGTGCCCCGTGGCTTAATGGGTAGTCTGTCGGGCCGCTCGTAGCAACTTTCTTTTCCGGGTTACTGCTTCTTGCGAGGAACAGACAATATCTACAAGAGTACAAATTTGTCTCGATAAAGTGCATCTCATATAGCCGTTCGGAATCGGCGGTAAATTATAGGTCCCTTCCGTTCTTGCAGATTACAACACACACAGGAATGGTTGAGAGTATAAGTCACTATGCCGTGGCTTCTTAAGGAGCTGTCGCGCAAATAAATTTAAAATTAATTTTATATATATATAGATATTACTTTACGTTTTAAAAACAAGATGATAGAAGAGACTTGACTTTAAAAAGAAACTGCAAAACTTTATTGTTACTGTTATTTTTAGATATTTTTTTGTTTTTTTTTAGAAAACTGCCTCTCTCCCCTAAAGGGGAGGAGTTAGAGCCCACCAACCATTGTGAAAAAAAAAATTACAAGAATTCGGTATTACTTTGTGGTAGAAAAGTTATTGTACGTCCCCGAAACAAAAAAAAAAAAAATTGGTTTTGTAAATATTAATTTTTCTCCAAAACTAGAACATATAAAACCGTCTAGTTTTGATTGTTTAATTGAAAATTATAAGAAGTAAATAATTCTTAAAGCAAATTTAGTTAAAATTGTATTAATTTTGAAAAAAAAAATTAAATAAACTATTTATTTTTTTATTTTTTCCTAAAATGCCGAGTTTATCGTAAGTTTTTTCAAAAGCTACGTATACAAATTAATTATTAAAAAAAAAAAACTAACAGAGATGTCTAGCTTTATTAAAACGTGCAATACTTAATTTTGGGTTGTACCGTTATCAATATTTAATATATAAAGTTTGGTTTTCTTAAGGTCCTCAATCGACACCTAATCTCGCAATAACAACAATCCTTTCTTATTAAGAAGTTTTATTTCGTAAAGAAAAAATAATTTAAATTAATATTAATAAAAATGGAGCCGCACCTAAAAAAAATTATTTGGGGTTAGGGGCTCACTCGCGTGAGTATCTAGTGGAATGTGGATTAGTGGACGTAAATTAACTATATTTTCAGCTTCACATATAATACTGTCAAGACTATGTTTATGAAGACTCTCTTTGTTCTATCGCTCTTTTGACGCTTCTTACCAAACAGTCCTAACAGCCTTCTGTATTTGGGTTAAGAGGACAATTGAAAATGCATTCGATGTTTTAATTGGCGAGAGCATCCGAGATTTTATCGTATACGTAGTCAATTTCCTGCCGCTTTAATTCGCTATCATCTTCATTGAAACGTTTACTTATTCGTCTGACCTCTTGGAGCATATCGAGCCATTTGGTCCATGCACTCGTTGCTTCCAGTTGAATAGTTTCGTCCCACATAATATGATTCTACCATGTTAGCGTATATTCAGCGGCTAATCCGAATGGGTCGAATACTGACATCGTTATTCTCAGCAGTCCACACTTAGTCGGTTTTCCATCTCCTATCTCCTGGTCAACGCTTCCAAAGGCTAGTACGAACTTAAGCCGGTCGTCCCTGGTGTCCCAGTGCATGCCAAGCACCTTTTGCTTACATTCGATGTCGTCTTTATCCAGGCTCAGAACGGTTGATTGTATTTGAAAATGGTTAAACATCTCGCTGATTAGCGTTAAATTGGAGACAAATCCACCTTGCGCGTGAATCCATACGACTCGTTCTGTTACACGTACGGCTTCGCTTTAGTTGTAGAAGCAGTGAACGTAGTCGTCGATGAAATGATTCTTTACCATTGTGCCGTGGAACTTCTCTTGATCGGCAGCGTTTTTGTTTTTAACAAATTGTGCTAAACAAGATGAGCACTTGGCTCCAAATGTCATCACCGTCATTACATATTTTTAAATCATTTCATGGAAGTCTTCTCTCAACAATTGCATTGATTTGTACTTAATGGAACATCTGAACTATATCAGAGTAGGAAAAACGTCATTAGTACAGTGGCTAAAGGTTCACATATATCTGAATTAAGTGATGTTCTACCTACCTCTGCAGCTGCATTATATACAAGTTGTAACTTTCCTGGTTTATTTGGATTACATACACCAAAATGTGGTTGGTTTCATTCTTCATCTTTGTAGTCGTAGTCGCTTAAAGTTCGAACGTACTCATTTCGAAATTTTTCATCACTTTGAAATCTTTTCCTAGACTTGCGAATCTTTTCCTTGACGCCTTTTTACTATCAAAAAGTGTCACCTTATACTTCCATAACAATTCTGTTTCGAAGCAAGACATCTTTAATACCGTTGTTTCTTCGAACAAACGCTTAGCTCTATTCAGCTTTTGAGATTCTATTTCCTTTTCCGCGATACCTATTCCGAGATTTTCATTGGCAATATGCCTTTTCATGAGTCGCTCTTTGTCGTCTTCTCCTTCGTTAACAACTCGAGCAAAGAATGCATGATTGTGTTCCGTTCCACGATCTCTTGGCGATCCGGAAACGACCCACCTTAATCGTCGACATCTATGTGTCGGCTGTTCTTTTAGGGACATCTAGGTATGTATTATCCAATACAATCAGCAGATCGGAGGTTACAGCGTTGTAGCTGAGAGCAGACAGGTTCTTCATATGCTGGTACCTTATCTGGAGTTCATTGATGTGCAAAGTCTGAGTAGGCAGATGGAGATCCTTCGCAGTTCTGACGCCTTTGAATGAAAACTTTCTCCCAGATTTTTCTATGTCGATGCGACTCAATTTCTCGGTAACCTTTGCTTTTATTGAACTTATGAAACTGATCACAGCTTGTTCTCCGATGTCTATTGTTCAAACCGTTGAAACACAATCGCTTTTTCGCAAAAAACGCCACCGTAGCTTTTGTTTCATTCCAATAAATCGTTCACATTCTGACATTTCATGTTTCTCAGAACACAATATGCATCGTTCCAGTTGACTTCCATCAGCTACATCCGCATAGAAAAATCATGACCGACCTCCACTTTTATAATCTGAATGCTTTGGTTGTTGATTGTAGTTAATACATTATGGTGTTCACCACACCAGAAAGTTCTTGTAACCACTCTTTGCGCTTAGCAGTTGGTTCCTCAATGGTCATTGCATGCCACAACCAGTCAATTTGTCTTTTGAATTAACTCACACATGAGTGTAGGATTAGCTAAATGTTTCTTGCTGCTTCTTGTTTGACTACTGCTTCCAGGAATGAAGCCAATTTAGTGGCAAAGGGTATTAATTTATCTTAATTGTTTTCAACGTTAGGAGCAAACCACCTTTCCTAAGCTATCTGCCTAATTACTAGCTGATCTGCTACTATGGATGAGTAAGCTTTTTACAGCTTTATATGCTTAAACTTTAATAGCTTTTGAAGTCACAGTACATTTTGACACTAATCGTAATGTTATTCCCTGTATGTCAGTAAGTACTTTTCCTTAAACCGGGGCCAGACTCCTGGTGTACCATCGAAGTCAGGAAAGGTAAACACTTTCTTTTCATGCTCTTGCTGCTTCCAATTTGACATTGTTCTCATCAGTCCCTGAATTTCCTGACGCTGTCGACGCCTGTGATGAGATGAGATTGCTTTTCGCAATTTCAGCCCTCAGATACTGGTGTATCATTTCAACTAACCTTATCTCGATTAATGCGCTCTGAGTAGGTTCTTTCTGTATAAAAATATCTGCACTACATATTGTCTCATTTAAAATATCATGGCTTGCGCTATCGTTTTCCGATTCATCCTGCACTGCAGCGGCTTTACCTCTTGGTTTCGCTGGCATAACGCAACAAGAGATAGCCTTACAGTTATATATAGCCTAACACTATAAATTCCTACCCAACAGAACCACACCACAAAGTACTGTAACACTTTTTATAATACTTAAAACGCTCACCGAATACCGACCAATTTTAATGAAAACATTAATAAATAAAAGGCACGACTGGGTCGCACGTACTTGCTCTTATGTGCTAATCCTTTTTAAGTGCAGGCGTCTTTTTGACAAAGATTTTATTTTAATATTTTTTGTATGACGTGCAACTTCCTTAGAATCGTTTTGGGGTGAAGCTCGAACGAACATGCGTCACGACAAAGGGATAAACACATAAATATATAGGATTGTTAGCTTTTGCAGTTTTTTAGTGAATTATCCTTCCACTTGCTGCTAACTGTTTATAATATAATTTGCTAATAGAAAGATACAAAGGACTTTTTTCAGTTAAATTTTCATTTTGGTATGGAAAAATTTGAACACTGGCATAAAGATTCGTCGGAATCAGCAGAATGGCAATAATGCTAGGTAAAGGGACCTTAATACGTCCCAATATGGGAGCAATGGAATTTATAAAGGATAAGAAAGGTAGGAAGGTAGGTACTAAAATTAAGATACGTGTTCCAACTACTGTTAAGCCAGTAGGTATAGAGACAATATTAAAAGTTAACACAGTGGTTTTGTTTATTTATAGGAAGGTGTAAACTTTTGTTTTCTCGATTGAAATTTTTGCATTCAGTAGTAATCGAATAGTTTTTTTTATTTGTTAGTTGTTTTTGTGTGTTTATCAAAGGCTTCCTTATTTATTCTGTGCTTTTATGATGATGAAAAATACTTTTAAAAACGTAAGTATGTATGTATGTAGGTTGTCACTTTCTTTTATTTGACTAATGGCTTGGCTAGGGCTTAGCCGAGCAATATGAAATAAAATGTTGGGGAAAAAAATTTATGAATTCAAAAAAACACTACTCATAACGTTTTTTGGAAAAAATGTTGTAAGCCATCTTATTTCTTTTGCTGTTTTCTATTTTATGAATTTTTCATTTCAAAATCGTTCGACCAGTTTTTTCAAAAAAATGTTTTTTTTGAAAAACTTTTCGAAAACATATTTTAAAATTTTTTTTAGTATGTCAATTTTAAGAAATCTATAGTTTATACTAGGAGAAAAATTTAAAAAAAAATCTATAGATCCGTTTTCAAAATATTTAAAAAACAAAATATTTTTTTAAACAAATTATTAAAATTTAAAAAAAAATGTTTTTGAAAAATTTTGATAAGCAATATTATTTAAATCATAAAACACTACATATTTTGAAAATTTCATCAAAATCCGTCAATTAGTTAACGAGAAAGTCTGATTTTAAAAAACCGGTCATATGGGAGGTACCGTTATAAAACTTTTTCTGAAAAATCCATTAAAATTAAAAGATAGATTTTGCACAGAAAACATCATTCTGAAAGTTTAATCAAAATCGTAGGAGCCGTTTTCGAGAAAAATAAGTTTTTTAATAAAAGTTATATGGCAGGTACCGTTAGTTTTGGAGCTAGAATGCCAATTCCAAAAACTGTCGGGTAGAGCACTCTAAAAATACTATATACCAGTAGTTTGAATCAAATCGGCCCAACCGTTTAGGCTGTAGATATCGATACGGACAGACAGACAGACAGACAGACAGACAGACAGACAGACGGACGGAATTTCCGGACCCACTTTTTTTGACTTCTCTATCATCGTAATATCATGTTTGATTGTTAGAATTTTTTTTTTTTTTTTTACGAATGCATAACTTGCCTTATAGTCCCTATAATCGCAAGTAAAACAAAAGATATGACTACGACGACGACAACCACGAGTTGATTTTGACTGATATGATATGTGAAATCAAAGGCGATGAAGCGAATTTTGAAACAACGATGAAAGAAAATTGTGAATTGATTTTGAAATAAAAGAAATTAAATATTTGTAATTAGGGAAAAACCTAAATTCCTTAAAAGAGAGAACAATTATTTAAGCTATGTAACAAAAAAAGGATGGACCGTTAAGGTACGGTTCCTGAACGGACAAAAGAGTGAAAACGGTAGCAAGTTCCGTAATATTACATTTTTTCTACTAACAACAAACGATTTTATCAAATTTCACCAATAAACAGAGAAAATATACCTTATGAAAATCTATTTTAAAATCAATACTTAGCTGACAAAAATCCTGCCAGGTCTCCTTCCTTCCTAACAAAAAAGTATCTTTTATTCTTCGTTCCAATCTTCTTTAAATATTTTCTGCTGCCTTTCTTATTTTTTCTTGACAAGTAACTTTCTTTTTTTTTTTACCCAAAAACTATTTCTTCTTTACACTTAAGTTCCTTCAATTTTTTTTTTAAACTTGTCCTTTAGCTGAGTTCTTAAATTTTCACCTTCTTGCCTTTTTAACAGCTCAACCAAAAAGTGATCTTTCAGGAATCTTTATTCCTAAACAATCGCTCTCTTCTGTTTTATCCATCCATGCTTTAAGCCAATCTGAACTCACGGGGCTTGCACACACGAGATGAATTCATCTGGGGGAAAGCTGGTTTTCTGGACAAAGGAAGAGAAAGGTGTGGTGTACATTGGACTAAAATCTTCATCCAACTTTTGAGTGGATGAACAAAGAGGAAAACTAATACTCACACACAATTTTGGACGATTTTGAGTTTAAAAAAGGCAAGAGAAACACACATAGGAAAAAAGTTCATGTATACATTTTTTTTTCAACCAGAGTAAATCTTCCCGCGTGTGCTTGAAGCAAGGTTTGAAACCGGTTTCCCCCAGGGAAAGTGTGCAGGACTACGGACTTCAACACTTAACCCTATATTACGGCACGCAAAATAATGCAATAACCAAACTCTGGTTTGTTGCACCTTTTGTCGTTTATTACTTACAAGTTGATGCACTGTCGCTATATGTTATAGATCAAATTGAAAGTTATCTTGTCGTATTTTTAGAAAACGTGTTTTGTATGGTCAAATTATAAAGCAGGTGCTGAGTACGAAAAAAAACTAAGGTTACCAAAAAGTGAGTTGTTAAATTATAATCTCATATTTAATTATAAATATTTTTATAATTTTATAATTATCTAATTAAGATAAATCCAGCTCATAGCCACCTTCTTTTCCGGGGCACTGCCTCTTGTGAAGAACTGACAAAACCTCCAAGAGTAAAATTTTTCTCGAAAAAGTGCATCTCATGTAGCTTTTGGACTCGGCGGTAAACTGTAGGTCCCTTCCATTCTTGCAGATTAACAATACACACACAGGAATGGTTGATAGTAGGCCTTGGCTCCTTAAGGAGCTATCGCGCAAATAAATTTATATAATTGAGATAGATTACTGAGGAGATATAATAGAGGTGATGAAGAAGAAAGAGCAATTACGTTCAGAGAAATGTTGGACATGAAATCTGATGAGGAGGTTTAGACTGATCCCTTTGATGATGGCGGTAAAGATCCAGATTATGTATCAAATGATGCATTTAATGAAAGTGCGTTTTATTTTATATTATATATATAAACATTATATGTGTGTTTTTTATACTTATATAATTTTGTTGTCTCAGCGGATTATGAAGACATTGATGAAGCTGAAAAAAAATTGTCTGAAGCAAATGAAGTTGAAAGTAGTGATTCGATTGATCATAAGATCTTCGCATTATGGGAAAAAATTTGAAGGCTTTTCGAGTAGTTGACGAGAAACTTTCTCGAGGAGAGGAGGAGACATGCGATGTGTCGTTATTGGACAATTAACTTGCATCCAGGATGAAGAAGAAGAAGAAAAATTACGAATCAGATGGATACATTTCACTATTTTTTTTAAATTTTCACCGCTTTTAGTATCATCATTTTCAACCCTTGCCAATATCTTTAACTATTCAAAAGTTTCAAATTAAACAGAATCAGAATAGATCCGTGAAGTAATTCTACCGGGGAAACCAAATAAAAAAAACGCACTAAGTACACTAACTCAAAGGTGACGTGGAAACGTGTACACTGTACATATGCATGTGCAGTGCATATTATGACAATTACAACTCTTTCAACTTTTTGAATCGTTATATCTCGAAAACGGTGAGTCATAGGAAAAAAGGTATAATAACATTTTTTTATAGATAATTATCTGATCTATAATCAATTTTGTAATTTATGATAAAACTTACCGTTTTTCTCAAAAGCGCGAAAACCCCGTTTTTTTTCCTTTTGACCCCGCGTAATTTTTTTGCAGGTGTCGGATCGATAAGGACCTTTTAGATTTTATTTATGATGGTGTTGTGAACAATTCTACCAATTTACAGTTGGGTGTGAATTTATGTAACCTCGGATGTCTAAATTGACCGGACTATAAGCTATATATGCATATGTAGATACAACTTTTAATTTTTAAAAACGATATGATAGAAGAGACTTGTAGCTTTTAAAAGAAACTGCGAAACCTAATTTTTAGTATTGTCATTTATTCATTAAGTTAAGCTATCACGTTTAGGTCTAAGTTATTTAGTATACAAGTCAAACTAGTTCACTCTCTTTTAGTTTAAGGTTTATGTTTGTACATAATAATACATACATAATACAGACATAATAAATGTTTTAGTTGAAGTGCAACCGCCAACCGCTTCGTTTTATTTGTTCTCGATAATATTATTACTGTTATTTTTACATATATTATATATTTTCACGTTTTATGTTTTCTTAGAAAGTTGCCCCCAAACGATGAAATCATTAATTTCGACTTATTTTCATATCGAAAAGAAATATTTTTTCCACAGTAATTGATAAATTTTCAAAACATTATTACATAAAATATTTTCATATTTATAATAAGCATTCCTATTATTTTTGGATACGGAATTTTCAACTTACCATTTAATATCAATACCATTTTCAAATAATACTATAATTTCAAACATAGAAGAACAAAAAGTTGTAAAACATCTAAATAAAATGTATGTTGTTAACAAATATGTAAAGAATTTAAAAATTCTAATAATATGTTCACCATTAAAGACAATTGAATACAAAACATAAAATTATGTAGAAGATATAAAGAAAGGTTTATTAATTGTAATACATTTTGAAAGTACAATAGAACATAATTGTAACGAAAAAATAAATCCTTTTTACACAAACTTCATTGTTAATTTTAATAAATGTAACATTAAATAACAAACGTTATCATACCAAAATAAAAGATTTTAATCAAAAAATCGTAATGCAACCAAAATTAAATGTGAGTCTAATTGATTAAGAAATTGTTATTAAACACCTTATTATGAGGGACAAAGAACAACAAACGTTACGTTACGTTTCGATATTTTGAATTTTTTTTTTTTGTTACGCAACCTATAGACAATTATTTGAACCATGCTATGAATAGTCCTTATGACTCCCCCTTTCTTTTAGTAATTCATTAATTTGTAATTTTCTACTGCACTTTCAAATCCACAATGCGCGCCATCTATTGGACGCTTATTTTACTATGCCTATAACCTTCCCATAAGCTGACAAAGTTTCATTACAAATGGGTGAACAGTATGGCAGCGCATCACATACGAACAAACAAACAAATAAAACAACAAAGAATTTTAGTTTTTATATATTAGATGTTCAATAATGATTGAAAAAACTGAAAACCGAGTCTAGACTGAATCAAATAATTCTGCAGATGAAATGTTATAAAGCAGATGAACATGGTTGTCTTTAACATAATCTGCAATATTCATGATTTGTATTTCCTATAATCTTAAAGATCATTCCTTTGATTTTTGTATTTTGTATCTTTTTTCAGATGTTTGCATGCAGGACAATGAAGAGCTTTTTAAGAATGTTAAAGTTTATTATTTAAGACAAAGTAAAATATTAAATAAAACCATAGTCGTATCTCTTTCAGAACTACGAAAAATGCCCAACCAAAAATACAGAACAAAATAGAACTGAAAATGTTAAGAGTCTAATAAGAATAAAAAGTTTTTATAAAACTAAAATGTATATACGTAGGGTAGAGCGAGGAGGATTTGAAACGAAAATAATATTTTATACTTTTGGACCAACATTAGCCGACAATTAAAAACGTCATAGTAGAAGATAATCCTTAGTTATTTGACTTAAAAATTAACAATATTCCAATATTATTTTCAAAAGGGTCTTTATGATATGAAGCTCAAAACCAATATCCAAAAAGCGACAAAACCTCCTACTTTTAAGGAGGATTTGACAGATCCTAAGGAGGTTTTGACAATTGGTGGAAGGATTTGCCAATCAGAGTTTTTTACAAAAATGCTCTTTGTTGCTGTCTTCCCATAGCTGTAACGTGTCCGAATCCCGGAGACTGTACTTATCGCAGTTTCACTCGAAGAATCATTCAGCACACGTTTCACGACCTTATGTTTTTTTTACCTTAGGTATGCTCTTCATTTGGAGCTTGAGGCTCTTTTTGGCTGCAAGTTCCTCTAAACAGTCTTTTTCTGGAGTATCAGTATATACTCTGGACTTTCCAGCCTGGCGACTTGTGAATTTCTTTATCCCTAATTTCGGAAAAGGGCGAATAGCTTCCGGTGTGGTGTGAGTTTTTTCAATAAGAGGTGGTTAAGCTGAAGTAGAATTTTCTTCAATGGCAATTGATGTTGGTAATGGTGCAGTTGTATCGATGTAAGAGAGATTGAGGCAGCAGCAGTTGACTCCCTCAATTCTTTTAAATTATATTTCCGAGTGGCATTCGTTGGTGTTTTAATTTTGTTTTTAATGTCCATCAATGATTGTTTTAATAACCCTTTCAGGATGTTCCTTTTTGTAAATATTCGGCATATTTTCCTAAATAATTATATTTAAAAACTTGTTTTCTACTTACATATCAGTGGCCATAAGCCATAACAACTTTTAAAAATTCACTGGGAATAGGAAAATTGTTATTTTTAAGATTTATAAATGTAAAAATAAAGAAAAACTACTCCTTTATCATGTGTCACGAGAAAATAAAGGTAACACTTTTTGCTAAGGAGAGATTTAAAAAATAAACAATTAAGCTGTTATGGCTTATTACGAATTAAAAAAATTACTAGCGTATCTCCAGTCAGGTTGTTTTGCTTTATTTATTTTTTACAAAAAAATTTCTTTAATCAAGTTAGGCTGTTATGGTGGGTTAAAGTAAGATGATTAATTTCTCTATATGGACTTAGGTCGTTTTGCCTTCAATGAAATGTCGCGATAGAGTTGTTTTTGATAGGTTAAGTTTTTGTTAACTAAAGTTTTGAACACTCAAAACCATATTTTTTTAAGATAATTATATGGTAAATAAATTTAAAACAAAGTAGCTGTCCCATTTGACGTTGTTTAATTTTTTTAGTAAAAAGCCATTGTTTTATCAAATACACGTCATCATCATATAAGAAAATAAAAAATCAAATATTCGAAATGTTTGCATTTTTGATGTTAAGTTTGTTGTTTAATTGTCTTTTTTTAAATTATTCATGTGAACTTACATCCAGCAAATTTTTTTTAGAAATTATATACTTAATACTTAATAGAAAAAAAACGAAACAAATTATTTCATAAAAACATAAAAAATGTAAAAAAAAAATAGTTAATCTAATCTTCCTCCAGAGCAGATTCCATCAAATCGGGATGACAGTTTGGCTCGTCAATGCTGCATTTGAGGTTGTCATAAAATGAATGAAAATCAGGATTTATGAATTGCTTAAGGTCCATGAGGTCTTTCTTTTTCCCCTTTGCAAATGCAAGGTATTTCCATGACGCTTGAAATTTGGCTCACATTTACTGCACGAGCTCCTCTTTTCCCTATTTTTTAAATCTTGAATGGTTTTTTGTCATCTTAAGAATATTTAAAAGACACCTCACTGACACTTCTTGTGTAGCGTAAACAGCGAACATCATTCCAGGAAAATTTACTACCATCTTCACCCATTCTTTTGCAGGAAAACTTGGACTTGGACAATTTTGTAAAATCATAAAAATCTTCCGCTTTCATTTCTATGGCTTTCATCTTTTTTGTAACCGAACCGATGAACTGATACCAGTCTCTTAGTGTTTCTATTTTCAAATTGTTTTTTTTCCGGTCGATAAGAGCATGAGCGATCATATGGGTATGTCCTGGTTCGAGGAACTTATGATCTATTTGATCAACATTTTCTGAGTCCAATAGAAATAAAATAAACATTGCAGCTACGAAAGAATTCTTGTTCTGTCCAGAGTGAGAATCACTATAAAATATTATTTCTTTAGTTTCTTCTGCAATCGTCTTGTAAAAGGCAAGATGATACTTCATTCCCACCACGGCGCGCTACTCCTTCATGCCACATAAAACATTTTGCTGTATTGGACTCTTAGTCATGAACAGTTAAATTAAACGTCCAAAGTTATCTTTAATAGAAACTTATGGAGTTTCTTAAAAACGGCATCGGTAGGCTCTGCTGGAGGTCAAAGGCAAACGCTTTAATCAATTTCGATTTTCTTGCTTCTGTTTTGTCAATGCGTTTAGCTTCCTAAGCCATGTCGGCCTTGTTTAAATGATTAGCTTATTTCTTCTTCGACCTCTCTACTGTATTTGTTGGCAAGAGTATGTTTTCCTCTCATAATTTGAAAGGAAATAGCAGGAGAGGATATTTTTTTGGATTACATTTTTAATGAAACTTTCTGTTTTGTCAAAACAGTAAAGAAAATGTTTTTTACAAACATTCACAGTATTCCCATTGACTGTCAATGAATATCTCATCGAATGGTCACGTTTCCGTTTCCTGTTTACTTCATTCACCAAAATATCACATTTCTTAGCCCCTATGGTAATTATAGAACTCATATACAAAATCCTCTGATTGTAGCTTCCTAGCGACCAGTATTGTTGAATAATAGTTCAATTTTGTCAATGTCTTCTTTTTCATGACATTTATTTCTGCAGTTGTCAAATCTAGCTGTATCGGTATTTCCAGTGACTGATTCATACATCTTCCCACTGTTTCGTTGTGCAACCCGAATTTTTTTTTTGAACTTCTGTGTTGCTAAGGCTTGTTCAATTTGGGCTTCCATAGCATTTAATTTCTCATCACTTAAAGAGCTGGAATAACCGGAATTACTTCCTGATAAATTGAAATTCGGATCATTCAAAATATCATCCGAGTCCATCCACTCGGGCTTATCTACTATACTCTCGGATTCTATGTTTTCAGTATCTTGAAACTTACCTAATTTTAGGAAAATAATAGTCTTAGCAAATCTGAATACGAACATTGGATTCAATTTAAAAAAGGTAAAGATGAGATGATTTTATAACTAAATTAATATATCTAAGTAACAACTACAAATTTTCTTATATCGGAGGAAGTCTACATCAAAATTTATCCCGTTCGATGAAGAATGTGTTTCGTTTTTTACACTAGGCTCAAAGTTAGGCATCTCATCCATAACAATCTCTTCAGGACTTAATAATTGTTGTCTTGATGCATTATAATGGTTTTTTGAACTTATTTGACAATAAACTTTCATTTCATTTGGTTTTTCTAGGTGTTGAAAATAAATATTTCTGATTTCGATCTGAGCTTTTTAACAAATTCTTTACATATGTTAACAACACCAGGATATTGAGAAAAAAATGTTCACCCTGGTAGGTCCCATTTTATTTTCAAAACCCCGAATGCTTTCTAAAACAAAAGGTTATAACAATATGTAAGATAAACATATGAAATTCGAGGCGTTACAAAAGATGAAGTATTGCTTAAGCTTTTGAAAACAGTATAAATTTAATTCGGAAATATAAAGGAGATAAATATATCAGCCGTTTTCGTTTAGGGTGAAATGGAGTGTAGACACACGCACAAACGAACGTATATATACACATAAACAGCGACGACGACGACAACAGCTAACGTGACATGAAAAAAACTTAAACTACTTCGACATTCTCAATTATTTCAATATTTTATTTTACATACATAATGTACATATACCATACTGGCCCTTTAGATAGTAACACAAATAATTAACTTACGTTAAGCTTCAGCACGTTCTGCGAGCCTCCTCGCCAATTGCACCATTTGCAATGCTCTGCTCGACATTGTATTTTCAACTTTTTTTTCACTTACTTTTTACTTCCACAAACCACAATAACTTCTTAAACCAAAAACTAACTTTTAAATTTATCTGATGCGACCGGACACAACAAACCTAAATCAAGTTATGACTCATCTCCCCACGATTTCGTTCGAGGCAGAAAGACCTATGTCTACTTAGATTGCGGATTTAAGGATGCCATAATAACTTAAGTTAACTTAATTGCATTCAAAATCAAAAAATTAATTATCCATAACAGCCTAACTCAAGTTACGAAAATAATATATCTATTATGCATTTGGGAAAAACAGCCTATCTTGAGTTACGAAATTTAAAAAAAATACAGTTTTTAAATATGGGAAGACAAAAGATATCCTAACTCAACTTATAAATTTATTTTATTTTATTTATTTATTTATTTATTTTTTTTTTCTCAAAACGCCAGTTGTTAATAGAAGTTTATCTTGGGATAGGTTTATATGGCAAATCAAACTATTAATGCTTAAAAAAACTTAACTTAAGTTATGAGGTGGTCGTTATAATAAAATGTATATATTTCAAGTTATTAGCTATTAGGTTTTTTGCTGATAACTTTCGTTTGAAAAAAGATACAGATCTGCAAATTTGAGTTTCTATAGATCTTAACATTCTGAACGCGGCTATTACAAAAAGTCATTTTCGACTTAACTCGACCTAAGCGGTTATGGATTACGACCACAGATATATATTAAAATAAATTTTTTTAGGAAGATTCGACTTTTTGTCAGATCATCCTTTTTCTCATTTGTCAAATCCTCGTTTTGTCACACTAAATAAATATTTTCAACTTACCAAATTTCTGACGTAGCCAACACAGAAACATATATTAATCGTAAAAACCTTTTGATTGGTTAATCAAGTAACCAAATACAAAATAAAGAAAATTGTCACTGAAAACTGTTGTCCGAAAAAACGCAATGGAAAAATTATTAAAAAATGCACCACAAACAAGCTACACGTGCGAGTAACATATGCAAGTGCAACGACCAACCAACCAACAACAGCAACATCAGCAATAACGAATACAAGTGCAACGAACGACCAACCAACAACAGCAACATCAGTAATATCAACCATAAACAATCAACTGATGACAACACCTAAAGTAGGTCAGGTAATCGAACCACAATTGACAACATCAGCAGAAAGACACTATATTAGGAAGAACTCATTGGTGAATCGAGGCTTATTGATACGGTATTAAAAGGTGATCGCAGCGACGCTATAGACGGCGGGTCCCTTTCGATTAGCTTTGTAAAAATTAAAAGTGAATAATAAAGTATTAATGGCCTGTGGCCCAAATTAAAAAAGACTTTGTTTTTTTTTAAACCAAGCGGGACACGTAAAACATAAGTGGCGCAGTCGGTAGTCCTCTAAGTAAATTCTGGAGGATAGTGAAACGAAAACGATAAATTTAAATAATTCGATTAAAAAAAAAAAAAAAAAAGCCTATCAATCCAACAACTAATTGTGATTGTGATAAAGTGTCTTTAAAAAGCCTAACAATCCATCAACCAATTGTGATTGTGATAAAGTGTCTTTAAAAAAGCCTAACAATCCAACAACCAATTATTGTGATTGTAATAAAGTGTCTTTTAAATATAAATCGAAAGTACGAACGAACGAACGATTATAATAAAGTAACTTTGCAATAAAGAGCAAAACCTACTAATAATCTAAGTGTCAATTGAAGATAATGATACAAAAATCAATTGTAGTAAAGTGTTTTTAGAAAGGACCTAATAATCAAAGTCGAGATTATAATAAAGTGACTTTCAAAAAAAAAAAAAAAAAAATAATACTAATTGAAGTGAATCTATAGTGAAAGATACTTTTCTTGAACGAAAATTAAAACGAAACAAAAATGGAGCAGTGTTTAATAACATTAACCCAAATATTAAACAATCAAAATGTGGCAAATAACTGGCAGACAGCAGTGAAGCGGGAGATAAAAAATATTCAGCCGTTTAATGGGGAACAAGGTACCCTACCATCATTTATTGCAACCATCGACCAGCTTCTAAGCAATTACCAAGGACAGGAAGCCATACAAGTCTTCCATATAATATATAACGAGAAGATAACTTGAGAAGCCAAAAACTATCTAGCTTCAGAAAATCCAACTACATGGACGGAGTGTAAGCAACAACTCAAGCTACAATATCGACCAACGAAGGACCATACAGGAATCGCAAAGGATATAAATAATTTTAAGGTGTTTACAATCGATCAATTACTTACTAAGATTCAAAATATAGTAGCCAATATAACTGAATGTGCAGCTTTCGATGATAACGGTCTAGAAATAGCTAGTTCTTTGAACAGTGCTCTGATTATAAAAATTAAACAAGTAACGGCAGGTGCACTAGCAGCGGAAATATACAAAGAATATAGTTTACCAAAAATTAGAGCAATTTTATTTAAATATGTAGGTCAGGATGACTATAATTTAAGAACAGAAAGACCAATTTATTTTCAACACAGAAACCAAACTCAGAATTATCATAACAGAAATTATACCCCCAATCAATATAGACAAAACTTTTCTAACCAGAACCAAATTAATAAAAATAATTATCATACCCAACCTAACCAATTCAATAGACACAATAATTCAAGGCAAGATTCAAGGCAAGTAAGAAATAACAATTTCTCAGGACAAGCTAGAAACTCATGGAATAATCAAAAATTCCAAAATAGACCCCATAATAATGCAAATAGATTCGAAAACTCTGGTCAACTCAGATCAAGACAATACAGGGAAGAACCTATGGAAATAGACACCCTTAGTAGTAGAGAAGAAACGAATCAGATAGAAAACCACGAGTTTTTTATCAACCAGCCTCGGACAAAAGAAAAATATTTATACAGTTAACTTTAGAAAATACAAATTTCATAGCAATGATTGATACAGGTTCCACTATAAGTCTGTTGAATTCAAATAGAGTTCCATCAAATTTCTATGTAAACGTTAAGGACACCCCAATTCAAATAAACACTATTCAAGGTACTGTCAAGAATAATACGGCACAAGTAAAAACAAAATGTCCAGATCAATTCTATCAACCTTGTAATGCAAGAATGAAATGGACAAAGATAGCATTAGAAAAACCATACGATTTCCTAATCGGAATGGACTGGATAAAGAATAATACAAAAACCATAGATCTCAAGAATGAGGAGATAATTTTATTGAATGATAGACATCTTCCATTCTTAACCACAGCACTAAATGAAGTGAATGTTTTTGAAGTAAGTGAGGTAGGCAATATCCAAATAAATCATCTCAATGAGTTAGAACGTAAAGCTATAGAAAAACTTTTAAATAAATACGAAAAATTGATCTTCAAAGAAGGGGATCAACTCACAAACACTAACACAGTGGTTCATGAAATAAAAACCACAACAGAACAGCAAATAAATTCCAAACTATATAGATACCCACCTAAACATGAAGCAGAAGTACGCAAACAAATGGAGGATATGGAAAAACAAGGAATTATAAGAAAAAGCAATAGTCGTTATAGTTCACCCATTATAGTTATACCAAAAAAACTAGACAGCTCTGGAAAACAAAAGTTTAGAATAGTAGTAGACTATAGAAAATTAAACCAGGTAACAATTGATGATAAATATCCAATTCCCAATATCGACAGTATATTGGACAAATTGGGAAAATCTCAATATTTCAGCACACTAGATCTAGCGAAAGGGTATCATCAGATCCTTGTAGATGAGAAAGACATAGCAAGAACAGCTTTTGTGACGCCAGCAGGTTTATATGAATACGTCAGGATGCCATTCGGGTTATAGAATGCACCTGCTACGTTTCAAAGACTAATGAATGACGTCCTAAGAGATTACATAAATAAAATATGCGTAGTATACTTAGACGATATTTTAATATTCTCCACAACCTTAGAAGAACATATTCAATCTTTAAACAAAATATTTAAAAAATTACAAGAACATAACCTTAAAATACAAGCAGACAAGTGTAGTTTCATAAAACATGATACAGAATTTTTAGGACATATTCTAACAAAAGACGGGATAAAACCCAATCCCAACAAAATAAAAGATATACAAAATTTAGATTTACCCAAAACAGAAAAACAACTCAAAGGATTTTTAGGTATGACAGGGTATTACAGAAAATTTATCAAGGATTATGCTAAAATCGCTTATCTGATGATAAGATATCTAAAGAAAGACGAAAAAATTAATATCAAAGATCCACAATATATATCTGCATTTGAGAACCTTAAAACTTTAATAAGCTCACACCCAATACTAAAGTATCCAGAATACGACAAACCGTTTGTAGTTACAACAGATGCAAGTAATTATGACATTGGTGCAATTCTTTCACAAAACGGACACCCGGTATGTTTTGTATCTAGAACTTTGAACAAGCACGAGCAAAAGTATAGTGTAACGGACAAAGAATTTGGACAGTTAATTATTTCCGACCATACTTGTATGGAAACCCATTCAAAATTATTACGGACCATATGCCTATTAAGTATCTAAATAGCAAGTACAAAGGTAAGGAATTTTCGCAACGCAATCAAAGATGGCTCTTGAAACTTCAAGAGTATGCATTTGAAATTGAATACTTAAAAGGGAGAGAAAATAAAGTAGCCGATTTCCTAAGCAGACAAGAAAATACACCTATGATTAATGAAGATAATGACTCAGAATCCAATATGGAATTGACAGAAACAATTCACTCAGTAGAAGAACAACATCTAGATCATATAGGTATTAAGGAAGAAATTGTTAACAAATATAAAACCCAGTTGATATTAACGTATAAGTTCGTAACAAACGAAATAGAAACACTGCACGGACGTAGAATTATATACTTGAATCCTCTGATAGAAATAGACAAAATCAAAGAAGTATTAATTAAATTTATTAAGAAGGGAACAACAGGAATATATGCTGAGGTAGAAGATCATGACTATAATAGAGTTCAGCAAACTATTATCCAATTTTTTTCCATGAACGATAAAATTAAATTTATAAAATGTACCGATAGAGCAACCGAAATCAAAACCGAGGAGGAAATCAACAAATTTCTTTATATCATGTTAAGGAATCTATGCATAGCGGAATAAATGAAACATATTATTCCTTAAAAACAAAAATTTATTTTCCCAAACTTCAGGAATAAATTCAGTTAGTAATAAATAATTGAAAAAAGTGTCAGGAAACAAAGTATGATAGAAATTTTATTTAACAAAAACACCAACACATAAAAATGAAATAATACATCTAGATATATTTCATATACAAAAGAAAGCATTTGTAACAATTATAGACAAATTAACGAAGTTTGCAGTAGGATACACAATAACTGATAGAAATTGGAGAAGTAAGAAATCAATCTTGATAGAACATTTCGCAAAGTTCGGAAAACCAAGGAAGATCATAACTGACAATGAATTCAAATCAGAACATATTATACATTTTTTAAATGAAAATAACGTTGAAATACATTTTACGAAACCAAATAGTCACACAGGAAATTCTGACATAGAGAGATTACATTCAACAATTTTAGAAAAAATTACAGGGATCGAAGAAAAAGATTTGTCAGTAGAAATGAAATTACAAATAGTATTAGATAACTACAATAATAGATTTCACTCAACCATACAAACTACCCCTAATAAAGCTAAAGAAGAAACTGACGAAAAGGTACTTAACGAAATAGTCCAGCAGATTAAGCAAAAGAAAATTGACAAAATAAATGAAAAAAGAGAAGATAACGTAGAAAAAAGACAAGAAGGACCAATAAAAAATTACAAAAATGTCAGACATAAAGAAGAAACAAGATATAAAATTAAAAACCTCAATAACGTACATCCTATAAACATTAAAAGACCTTATAAATTTTCAGATAACACTCCTCATCCTATGGATACTAACACCAATGATACACGGAACACTTCACACAACACCAATTAATGAACAAACAGGATACATGAAAATAAAAATTAAAGATATTGAGATTACTAACCAAACAAACACTATTTTACATAAAATAAATCCAGAAGAAATACTTAACACAATCTCATTCATACAAACTAACATAAAACATTGGCTCTTCGGAACCATGGATAGTAAAGATAGAGAAGAAATTTCAAAATATTTGAACATAGCAATAGAGAACAGTCATAATGCAATAGAAACAATAAATCAGCAAATTAAAATTAATAAACACTTTAATGAATCCATAGAAGCACTGAATACAATAATTAAAAATGATAGGAAAACAATACTAAATACATATAATAAAATAGAAAATTCTATTACAAATATTGTGCAACAACAACTATTTCTAGATCAAATCACAAAGCACAACAAACACAACATAATACATCCAAGTATTTTAACATTAGAAGAACTGAATGAATACAAAATTGATCTATATAAACTTAAATTAATTAAAATGGGTATTCTAGAATATAAAAACAAATTCCTTATAATTGCCATCAAAATTCCAAAAAACTATGTAGTAATTGAAAAAAAATTAATAATACCATTACCCAATAAAAACCATTTTGAAATAGATGCTGAAAGTCAATATATCGTAGAAATAAATAATAAAACATATGAATACCAGAATGATGTTACATTACACGAATTAAAAGCAAGTAGGCATTGTGTCATAACAAATAATTGTAAACTAATATTCAATAATCAAACACAAATTCAAATAATAGACGATGAAACTATTATTATTAAAAATGCATATAAAGAAGAATTGAAACAAAATTGTGATAACAGAAAAATTATACTTGAAAATAATTATCTTATTAATTTTTGTAACTGCCAATTAAATTTGATAAATGAAATTTTCTATAATAATAAAAAAATTGTTCAAGAAAAATACATTTATGAAGAAAATAATCTAAATGTGTCTTTTGAAAAAGCTTTCACTTTTAAAGATATTGTTGTAAGTAATTTTGAAAATATTAAAGAAATAAAAGAATTGAAATTCCACAAAAATATATCATACGTAATAAATTTAACCATGATTGTAATAATTTTTGTAACAACGATAAGCATTGCATATGTTTGTAATAAAATGTATAACAAAGCATATAATGTAAAAGAAATGAATAGCAAATGTCAGGAGACATTTTTTTCAAACCGAGGAGGAGTAACATATGCAAGTGCAACGACCAACCAACCAACAACAGCAACATCAGCAATAACGAATACAAGTGCAACGAACGACCAACCAACAACGGCAACATCAGCAATATCAACCATAAACAATCAACTGATGACAACACCTAAAGTAGGTCAGGTAATTGAACCACAATTGACAACATCAGCAGAAAGACACTATATTAGGAAGAACTCATTGGTGAATCGAGGCTTATTGATACGGTATTAAAAGGTGATCGCAGCGACGCTATAGACGGCGGGTCCCTTTCGATTAGCTTTGTAAAAATTAAAAGTGAATAATAAAGTATTAATGGCCTGTGGCCCAAATTAAAAAAGACTTTGTTTTTTTTTTAAACCAAGCGGGACACGTAAAACATAAGTTGCGTAGGCAAACAAAGCAGAGACGCAAGTGCCGTTTACATGATAGAGAGTCACAACATGTCAAACATTCTTTATTTTGATATTTCCTATCTTTGCGCGTTTTGAGTCGCGGGATATTTGAAAATGACAAACCCTCCTTTTGTCAAATCCTCCTCGCTCTATTCTACACTATTTTGCAAAAAGGTGTCTGCACTTTTAAGTTCTTTTTCTTAAATTTAAGAATTGAACCATTGTGAATTAGGTATTTGTAATTTCCAAATAAAAAATTCTGCTGAAAACGTCAATCTTGAAATTATTTTATTAAAATAAGGAATACGTTTTTTACTATTTACTGTTGCGATTTTGCAGTTTTCAAAGTACATAGTTGCGTTATTAAAATGGATTTTTGGAACAAATCCCAACCCCAAGCACAATTGTCATTTCATTAACCATAAACTTTTATGGTAAATACCTGATTCTACGGCTGCCTATGGGTTTTTTTGGGAAATCTAACTTCACTGCGCATAGTTTTCCCAAAAAACACGGCTAATGCTGCAGAATAAATATATATACAAAGTCAGCATAATTCGATGATGGTGTGGTCATCTCATCCAGCGCACCCTTGTTGTAGTTATAATTATATGTTAGCTTTAAGTTGAGTTGTACTTTCAACGACGAATTAAGATGTCCATTCGTGGTCCAGCGTATACATTTATACACATAAATAAAAATGAAGTGTCTGTTTTTAATATCAAAATAACAGCTTTTACAAGATTTTTGTCTGTCTTTCTGTCAGTTTGTTCCGGATAATCGGGAACAGCTGCATCGATTTTGACAGGCAGATCTGTGATGTGGGAGTAACCTAGGCTATTTAAATTGCCCAATAGGTGGCGCTGGGGTGGTATTTTTTTTCCACAGGCAAAAAGCTGATATTGTATGGATTAAGTTAGACTATTTTAATAACCCCAAGGTGACGTTGGAGTCGTTATTTTTTGAAAATTCTTATTTATGCCCCGATGTTGACGGGACTTTCATAGGCAGATATCTGATGTTGATAACAGGTGATTTTTTAAGAGCTTGAGAACTTTTTTTTTAAAAAAAACGCATAAAATTTGCAAAATCTCAACGGTTCTTTGTTTAAAACGTTAGATTGGTCTATGACATTTACTTTTTGAAGATAATTTCATTTAAATATTGACCGCGGCTGCGTCCTAGGTGGTCCATTCGGAAAGTCCAAGTTTGGGCAACTTTTTCGAGCATTTCGGCCGGAATAGCCCGAATTTCTTCGGAAATGTTGTCTTCCAAAGCTGGAATAGTTGCTGGCTTATTTCTGTAGACTTAAGACTTGACGTAGCCTCACAAAAAATAATCTAAAGGCGTCAAATCGCATGATCTTGGTGGCCAACTTACCGGTCCATTTCTTGAGATGAATTGTTCTCCGAAGTTTTCCCTCAAAATGGCCATAGAATCGCGAGCTGTGTGGCATTTAGCGCCATCTTGTTGAAACCACATGTCAACCAAGTTCAGTTCTTCCATTTTTGGCAACAAAAAGTTTGTTAGCATCGAACGATAGCGATCGCCATTCACCGTAACGTTGCGTCCAACAGCATCTTTGAAAAAATACGGTCCAATGATTCCACCAGCGTACAAACCACACCAAACAGTGCATTTTTCGGGATGCATGGGCAGTTCTTGAATGGCTTCTGGTTGCTCTTCACTCCAAATGCGGCAATTTTGCTTATTTACGTAGCCATTCAAACAGAAATGAGCCTCATCGCTGAACAAAATTTGTCGATAAAAAAGCGGATTTTCTGCCAACTTTTCTAGGGCCCATTCACTGAAAATTCGACGTTGTGGCAGATCGTTCGGCTTCAGTTCTTGCACGAGCTGTATTTTATACGGTTTTACACCAAAATCTTTGCGTAAAATCTTCCATGTGGTCGAATAACACAAACTCAATTGCTGCGAACGGCGACGAATCGACATTTCACGGTCTTCAGCAACACTCTCAGAAACAGACGCAATATTCTCTTCTGTACGCACTGTATGCATTCGTGTGGTTGGTTTAATGTCCAATAAAGTAAACTGAAAGCGAAACTTGGTCACAATCGCATTAATTGTTTGCTCACTTGGTCGATTATGTAGACCATAAATCGGACGTAAAGCGCGAAGCACATTTCGAACCGAACACTGATTTTGGTAATAAAATTCAATGATTTGTAAGCGTTGCTCGTTAGTAAGTCTATTCATGATAAAATGTCAAAGCATACTAAGCATCTTTCTCTTTGACACCATGTCTGAAATCTTGCGTGATCTGTCAAATACTAATGCATGAAAATCCTAATCTCAAAAAAATCACTCGTTAGGTGTAACTAGGGTTATTTTAATCACCCGTTGTACCACTGGGGTCGTTTCACAGGCATATAGCTTATTTTGTAAGAAGTAACTACGGCTGTTATGATTACTCGGTGGCTCCAAACCGGTTTAATTTTTTTTAATGTATGGTATACCTGAGCAATGCCAAGTCGGTAAGCTAGTTAAACTTAAATATCGATTACATTACATTACATTTTGAATCTACTCCGTAGATAAATCTACGAAGTAGACACACTTAGGAGCACTGGCTACTGAGGCAATCGGCTCATACAACTACAAGAAAACACACAAGACGACATTGATACAGGACCGAGCAGAAGATATAGGGAGAACGGAAAATAGAAAACACATAACCCATGTCAACATCACGTAGTTGGTAAATCTCGATTATTTCATTTGTTCCTCCAGGGTTGAAGAACAAAATATATTTTTTTTCAAATCTCGGAAGATTTTCAACATAACTCGCATAATATTTTTTTGAATTCGTTTGCTCAGTTTGAGTTTATCAAATAGAAATCTGTTAGAAGGAAAGAGATGCAAAGTTTTGGCGTTAGCTGGGAATTGTATTCAAATAAATTTTAAACCTTCATCAAAAGTAACTGAAGAAATTTCTTGATAATTATACTCTTAACATCAGTAAAATTACATTACATTACATTACATTTTTAATCTACCTCGGTAGATAAATCTACGAAGTAGACACATTTACGAGCACTGGCTACTGAGGCCATCGGCTCAGACAATTACAAAGACAACACACAAGACGACATTGATACAGGACAGAACAGAAGATAGAGAGAGGACGGAAAAACAGAAAACACATAACACATGTCAACAGCACGCAGTTGGTTTTCGAGACGGTCCCCCATCTTTCCACGCGCAACGATGCTTAATTTCGCTGATCTCACGGGAAGCGATGCTACTTTTTACTTTTACTTTTAATTGATTTTTATTTTTTTTTTTCTTTTACTTATATCTTCTTAAATGCTAGACAAAAATCTTAAAACTAGCTAAAACTATCAACTTGATTAACTTACTGGCCCTATGCGGGCGCTCTAAATTATTCTCTAACTTAATTTTAATTGCCTTTCGGCTTAAAAATAGCTTAAGTTTATCTTATATATAAGGGGGTTTTATTTTTCACCCAGAAATTGAAAAAAACTGGGTATATTATCATTTTCTTAATCTATCTTAAACTACTTAGGAAATAACTTAAAACTAAACTAAAAATAAACTAAAAATAAACTTAAAATAACTTAAAATAAACCTAAAATACTTAAATCTAGAACAGCCACAGCCTTTTTTTTTTTTTTTTTTTTTTTTTTCTTTTTTAAAGCGATGCTTTATCAGAGCCAAGGCCGTTGACATCAGTAAAATTATTTTCCTGTTCGTCAACAAAACCAGCCATTGGAGTCTTCTTTGTATCGAAGCAGTTTTTGAATTTTGACAACAAAGAACACAATTAAGGAATTATTAAGAAACTTTTTTCAAAAATGTTTTTCATAAAAAAGAGGATTATTTTTTTGAGATACAAAAATAGTTCCTGTACATTTATATGTAACTTAATTTCATCGAATTCCAATATTTTACTTAATTTAATTTTCTTATTTATTTATTCTTATGTTTTTTTTTTTTTATTTTTTAACACACTTGCAAGTGGAAACTACGAAGCAAGTTCGAATGCGACAAACTTGCTAAGTTCTTGCGAGTATTTGCGAGTGCAATTAATTGCAGGTTGAAACACTAAAGCACTGACTCGCGGCAGTTCTTACCGAAATAGTTTCGTATATCTCTATGCTAAGAATCCCAGCACGGATCATCACGTTATTTTTTTTTAATCTTAAATGCAAAAGTCGAGAATCCACAAAAATCTCGAATGGGCAAAAATTTCGAAGACCATATCTCGGAAAATATATGTAAAAAAAAATTAATTAGATTTTTTTTAGGAGTTTAAAATTAAATAAAAGTAACTTTGCATATACCCAACCTCGCACCTACTCCAAATTCAATAGTGACACTCCATGCAGGATGGGGGGGTGTAGGGGGTAGCATGCCTCCCATAACTTACTGTCATTATTCTCAAAACCGATTTTATTTAATAAGGGTGTAGTTTGAGAGAATATTTTATTTTATATAAGAGGATATTTTTAAGGGACTTACATTTTTCCAAGGATATTTTCCAGCAGCTGCTAAGAGTTGACGTCTTCTCGTAATAATTTCAAAATTTTAAGTAACCAACCAAATTTCTTGTGGCATTAATGGCTGTCTTGTGTAAATACCTCTGCAATAAATTGCGACAATATGATGCACGAGCTTGCAACATATTTATTGCAGAAGAAATTGCAAAAATTTATATGACAATAAAAAACGCTTCAGCAAGAAACTTCTGTAAGATTTCTGCGAGTTTACTTACAAATGGAAACGCGGCCTTATATGTAAAAGAAATCTTCTTTCTTATATCCGATGTTTGAATATAAGAAAAACGCGGATATAAGAAATTTTTTTTTTTTTTATTTTCAGACTTTTTTTTATCCGTGTTTTACTGTAGAAGGATTACTTTTTATTTGATAAGCTGATGCTTGTAATACAGGTATGTATGTTCAGGTAGGCACGTATGCCATTACATATTTTGTGGAGGGTCATGTTTTAAATATTTATTTCTTGTTGTTGTTTGGCCAAATGTTTTGGTTAAAGTTGGGTAGGTTATGTAGTTGCTTTAAAAAACAAATTGATATGAAGAGTCTGAAATACGTTAACTTCAGCGGACGTTTAAATGTTAAAAGATTACTTTTATTGCAAAAATTTTTTGGGAGGGGCCGTGAAACTAAATACAGACTTTTTTTTGTAAATACTTAAGTATTTTAAAAAGAGTTTTCCTTTCCACTTCTTCTTTAACTATGCATTGATATGAATGTAACATGTAACATTGCCTTTTTGATTTTGTAATCCTGATGTGTATATGTATATATGTTAAAAGTAGGTTTCTTAGAATAAGAACTAAGTAGGTAGGTTTGTAATAAAAACTATTTATTTAATTTATTTTGTTTGAAATAAAAATTTAATGTTGGTTAAAAGTCCATAGCTGATATTAAATTTCAAAACTTTTTTTATAAATTAATTTAAAAAGTATTGAATTTTCAAA
Source organism: Platycheirus rosarum (assembly GCA_963971375.1). Lineage (NCBI taxonomy): Eukaryota > Metazoa > Arthropoda > Insecta > Diptera > Syrphidae > Platycheirus > Platycheirus rosarum. Next base: position 46,567 of record CAXARV010000019.1, read on the forward strand.
AAAATACACATAAAAAATAATTAAGCATGCAAAAGAATAATATTTTAGTCCAGTCGTGACAGGTCGGAAAAATGGGTTAAGGTCGACACAGGTTGGAACTTAATGAAACTTTAGGATGTTCGGGAATGAATAATTGTCATTTTCGGGTCAAAGACCCTTAGTAGGTATGGGGCCACCTGGCGGTGGGAATTTCTTGCGGTTAGGTTGTGACGTAACAATAATAATAATTTTAAAAATGTTGTGTGTTGAGTGGGGCTGGGCTGGGGCTCGAACCGAAGCATGTGAGTTTAAGAAGCAGACGTGGTTACTTTTTTTACTTTTAATTGATTTTTATTTTTTATTTTACTTATATCTACTTAAATGCTAGACAAAAATCTTAAAACTAGCTAAAAATATCATCTTACTTAACTTACTGGCCCTATGCGGGCGCTCTAAATTAATCTTTAATTTAATTTAATTGCCTTTCGGCCTAAAAATAACTTGAATTTATCTAATATATTGGGGTTTTATTTTTCACCCAGAAAGTGAAATAGAAAAACTGGATTATCTTATCGGGTAGAACTGACTTAAACTTCTTAAAACTAACTTAAAATAAACTAAAATAAACTAAAAATTACTTAAAATAAACCTAAAATACTTAAAATACTTAAAACTAGAACAGCCACAGCAAGCTTTTTTGAATTTTTATATATTTTTTTTTTTTTGGTGCCGCCGCAACTGCCCTACCTAACTTAAAAATAGAATAGATATATGTAGTCAGCCATAGGCGATATTTCGTCTGCCGACTGAAATATCGGTTTTTAACTGAGCCACCAGAATTGGTGGACCTGATCACGGGCTTCCTTCCGATCCCGGTCGGGCACGGCCCTACTGAAACGGAGGCGCTCTGCTTCGCTCCCAGCGACTATGTCTCGGTCGTAGAGGAGCCGCCTATCGACTGTTCTGCGGCCGACGTGGTAGATCAACGGAATCGCCGATCTATCCTGAATCAGCCCTCGACTATCAAGGTATAGGAAAGCCTCAGGCGGGATAAAACTACTCGAACGTGTGCTTTCAAAATATTCATCTTGGGGTAGTAAGCCCCGAAGATTTGTCCATTAGTTGAGGTCATCGCCCTTGCAATGTGTCCGCGAATGAGCTTAATTAAAAAGTTATCTATCCTGTTTGTATTGGCCCCGTTGTATAGGACCTCGTTGGAATAATAGTGTTTGTACTCCGACTCTGATGTTCTATAAAGACCGAGACAAGTGCGAAGGCACTGTCTCTCGAACACCCGAATCTTTTCCATTAGAGATGGTGCAACGTTGAACCACATAGGGCATCCATAGGCAATCATCGGTCTGATTAGGGCCATGTAGCAAATCACTTTTACCCTGCTATCAAGGCGGCTGCTATAAAACAACCGTCTTGTCAGGGCAAAAGCTCCCCTAGCCCTGGCCAGAGCAGCCTCTACATGTCGATTGAAATATAGATACTGATCCAACCAGATGCCAAGGTACTTTACTACACTTTTACTCGCCAGTGGATGTCCATGTGGCCCAGCGATCACTAGCTTGCGCCAGTTCTTTCTCGTATCCCTAGAGGCCCCAGACAAAGGGGTTCTAAACAGGATAGTTTCACATTTCTGGAAGTTAATTTTCAGCTTCCAATCATTACAATATTGTTGAATTTTATCGAAATCACGTTGCAAGAGAATTCTGATGACTTCAACTTTTGGACCTGTTCTGTACGCAACTAAATCATCGGCATACGCAATTGCATGAGGTAGACTCCCAATGAGATCGCTGGTGTAAATACTAAAGAGAATCGGCGAGTTCACCGCTCCCTGTTGCAGACCGTTTTTAATATCAAACGTTGTGGTAGATGTTACATTGCCACTCTTGCTCTATTTATAACCTTTTCGAATACCTTACTGATACTCGGAAGAAGACAGAAGGAGAGAAGCAGACGTGGTATGGGGTGAGCTATGGTGAAGTTAGGGTTGTGTAGTTTAAATTCGACTAGTGTTTAAAATAAAATTGAAGTAACTGTTGTTGTTTGAGAAGAAGACTGTGATGTGTTTTATTTTGGAAGAGTTTATTTTTAGTGTAAAAAAAAAAAATTGGTTGAGATTTGTGAACTAGCAGCGTAGTGGAGGGGGTTGGGCTGGGGCTGGGGCTAAGGCTAGGCTGGGGTGTTTCTAAGCTAAGCTGAGTGCTGAGGTTGGAGAGGCTAGGGCTGGGGTGTTTCTAAGCTAAGATGAGTGCTGAGGTTTGGTGAATCACTGGTGCTCGTTAGATTAATAAAAAAAAATGACTTTGAAACGACATTTTATCAAAATTTTTAGGTTACAAGACAATTGAGACATAATTTTAAATAATCTATATTTGCGGTATTGAACTCATTATGTGAATTATGGTCTCTGGAAAAAAAGATATGATTTTGAAAAGTGGTATTTCGTATTTAAGAGTCTGACAATTGAGACTTTGAAATGACATTTTATCAAAATTTTGAGGTTACAAGACAAGTGAGACATAATTTTAAATAATCTACTTTTGCGGTATTGAACTTTTTATATGAAGCATGGTCTGTGGTTAAAAAGATAGGATTTTAAAAATTGAGACTTTGAAATGACATTTTATCAAAATTTGAGGTTACAAGACAAGTGAGACACAATTTTAAATAATCTATTTTTTGTGGTATTGAACTTATTATAAGAATTATTGGTCTCTGGTAAAGAAGATATGATCTATATTTGTGGTATTGAACTTATAATGTGAATTATGGTCTCTGGAAAAAAAAGATATAATTTTGAAAAGTGGTATTTCGTATTTAAGAGTCTGACAATTGAGACTTTGAAATGACATTTTATCAAAAATTTGAGGTTACAAGACAAGTGAGACACAATTTTAAATAATCTATTTTTGCGGTATTGAACTTATTATATGAATTAAGGTCTCTGGTAAAATTTGACGGAAACAGGTCAAACAACGATTAATGTACTTATTAAAAGCGGCACGCCCATTGATTAACCAGTAGCGCCTTCTGAGAAAGTTAACGAATGCTTGGTTGCCAGTGTCTGAACGATTTCCCATCATATTACCTAAGGAGAGTAAACTCACCGAGATGCTTATTGATCAAGGCCATTCGTCTACTATGCACGGTGGCAAACAAGCAACCCTTAACTTTCTCAGCAGGCGCTACTGGTTAATCGATGGGCGTGCCGCTGTTAATAAGTACATTAATCGTTGTTTGACCTGTTTCCGTCAAAATCCACAATTTGCTGTGAGTTTACCAAACAATGATACCGTACAAATAGGTTTATCATTTCGTTTGTTAACATTTTCGAATGGAAAATCGCTGTTAAATACCACAAATGATGGTGTGTCATCATATCAAAATGATGAGATAGCAAAAACAACAACAACAACAACAACAGAGAAAAATGTATTACAAAAGAAGATCGTTACTGTAGAAGAGGCAATTGAAAGTTTTAGGCAAGATTTAATTAAAAAAGAAGCCGATATATCAGGAATCATTCAAAGTAAAAACATATTTTATAGACATTTTAAATTGGAATTTGACAATGAAATGGCTTTAACTATCCGATGTTCTTATGATAGTAATTATAATATGCGTAGCTTAACTTTAAAATGAGCAATGGGGAAGTTGAAGTGTTTATGAAAGAGGATCTTAAATACAAATCTGATGTGGAATTTCTGGATTTTAAATCAATGAAACAAACATATAAAATAGAAATTTCTGAAATAAAACATGCACTTATTTTTTATATAGTATTAAAGGTTTATTATTTTAAAATTGCAAGTTTTTAATTTTTTTTTTTATAAAGATGAACTAATTCCTTGGAAGATATCCAAGAGTTATCTTTTGAAGGAAATCCAAGCCATTTGACAAATATTTGATCATGTTTCTTTTGCAGTACTTTCTCAACTAGGTAAGTATCAAGAAACTTGGTCTTTTAGAGCTCAAGTTCATAGAATCCACCCTTGATAGGATTGCCCTGAAAGTCCTCTAAAAGATAAGTAACAGGATTTGTGCGTTATTTATAGTAAAAATTTCTGTTGTCCAATTCGGTGTATATCCCTTTTCAAATACATGTTTATATTTACTTATTCTGACAAAGTCTCCAACTTTTAACTTAGATGGAATATGAAATTTGATGTGATTATAAATATTTGAGAGTAATTGCTATTCATTTGAAGCATTGACTTCAGATGGTTTCATTTTTATTGTTCGATGTACTGAATCATTATACTTTTTTGTAAGTGTTTTTATTATGTCGGTCCATCGATATGTTCCACTGGTACTGAATTCTTTCCACATGAGTGTTTTAAGAGTGCGATTAAAACGTTCAACAATCGATGCCTTGAGTACGCTAAACGTTGAATAATGATTGATTCCATATTTTTTCATGAGATTTTTAAAACATGAATTAAAAAATTCTTTTCCATCATCCGTTTGTAAGTTTTTTTGGTACACGACCGCTATTTATTACACTAGCCAAAACTGCAGTAACTAAATTACCTGTTTTACTTTTAACAGGAACTGTCCAAGTAAACTTTGAAAATGTATCAATTACCGTAAGAAGATATCGATAATTTTTATTTTCACCTGAATAAGCACCCATTTCAACAAGATCAGCTTGCCATAAATCATCTAACCCCTTGATAACAACTCGCCTTCTCTTAAAATTTTTTCGAGAAGGCTTATGTAGTTTATTGACAACGTCTCTTACTCATCTTTTCAAATAATGATTAAATAAAATTGCAATAAGTCTGTTATTTTGTTTATAAACTTTGTATAATAATTTTTGTAATCTTTCATACAATGACATTAACTTTTTAATTCTTATCAATCAGTTTTATACCATGCGACATGCACATGTATCTGGTCCTTCTTTACATTGATTTGAAGACCAGGGACAGTTGACAAAATGACATCCGTTATCCGATAAGGTAGTAGATACATTTTCAAATCTTCGCAAGAAAGATAAGCATTCTAAAATATATTCGTAATGTTCCTCAAGTATATTACACTGATTTGTTTTAAGGAAATTTAATATTTATCCAAAAATTAATGAAGTATTTATGTTAGACATCGTGGAAGTATGAGTTCACTCCTCAATTCAAAGTTATAGACTGCAGTAAAACAATAAATGGCTTTATGTTAAATAGTTGATTTTGTTTGAGCTGTAATTTCTTTTTTTTTGTTAATTACATTTTCAAGCAAATACTTTTCTATTTTTTTAACTTCATATACAATGTATTTTTCAAAATTTGAAAATTTTTCATCAACATAATTTTTTGTTGCCGCATCTGTTTTATCATAAGGCTCCTGAAGATTTCGTATCCTTTTTGAGTTTAAACTAAAGTCTCCGTTTTCTTTTTTAAGAAATCCCTCTCCTGGTAGTCCAGGTGGACCTCTTTCCCCCTGTAAACCTTGCTCTCCTCGTTCTCCTCTTTCGCCTCTTGGTCCTAACCTAACTTTGGATTGAGTTCTGTTTGAAAAACGTCCAAACTTATCAACACTCATTTTCATTCAATGATGTTTGCTTCTTTGAGTTCTTCAATAATTGAAACAATCTCGTTAGAATGATTATTATGTCCTGCCTGATGTGAGGCAATAAGAAGTCGTAAACGAACTACGAGTTCATTTGGATCCTCCCAGTAGATATAGTCTTTTTCTTTGTTTGATAAATGCATTAAACCCTGACCTATATGTAAATCAGTGGGAGAGCTAGAAGTATCTTTAAATAGTTTACTTATAATTTGTTTATATTTATATCCTTTATGTCCCATTATTTGATTTTTAGAATCATGATTACGTCTATATGCATTGGTGCTAAACAATATGTTTTTGTAATTATTTAAATCTTCTTTGTTATAAAGGGCTGAACTTGGTATTTTCTTAAATATCAACTCAAATAACCCGCTTGTTCCTTTATAGGTTTCATTATTAATTTCTATATTCTATCCATTAATTTTGAAGTCCTTATCACCTATTTGTAATTTCCCATTGTTAGTATGTACACCGTATACGTCATCAATTGTTTTTGAATTATTTACAAACAAATCCATATATTTCCGAGGAATTTTCCCATAATTTCTTAAATCTATTTGATCTACAAACTCGCGAAGAAGGTTTCGACGAAGTTTGCGTTCACTCCTATATATTGACGATTAAATTAGAGGAGATACCTGGAGTTATGAATTTATCTTCAACTTCTTCATCATCATATTCTTCAGTTTCTTTACCTTCATAATGGCGCTTTATTTTTTTCACAGGCGATTTAAAACTGTTTGGATTTTCATGAATTGAATGATATTTTTTTGACTTTTTTACTAATTCGTTAAGAGGTTTAGTAATTGGCTCGAAGGTTTTTTTTAATTGAAAATCGAATGCTTGTTTACCATTTCTAAAAGCTTTATATTTTTTTCGTAGTGTATCGGTAGTTTTAATGAGGTCTTTTGTTAATTCTTTATTTAACTTCATCATGATTTTCTAAGTTTTTTTTTTTAAACAGTTTATAAATAAGTATGCAATTAGCTTTTTAAAACGTATAAAATTTAGTTTAATATTTAAAGATTGGGTTTTGAATGAAGAACAGCTTTTTCTGAACTTAGTTGATCTGCTTTCAACTGAACCGGATGCAACTCTGTACACCTTGGAACTACTTTGGTAGAACATATTAGTATTAATGCTGAACAGATCAGTTGCACTTAGCTTTTATAGTTTTAGGAATTCATCGAATCTCTTTCTATAGCGGCCCTTATTCAGGGGGCTATCCTTATCAATGACTAGAAATCCATACTTAATGTCCCAGCATTCGGCGCAAACCCTTCGAAACATTGGAAATGTCATATCAGAATTCACATGGTTATTGTAAATATGTTTTAAATTCATGTCATCTTGCTTGAAAACAATGAGGAAATTCGCATTGTCTCTTATTAAGTGCTTAGGAATTCTTGTGTATGTCTGACACAAATAAAAACTGTCTACATTACGATGTCGACCCATACTGAAATAGTTTCGAACCGCGTCTTGCTTTTCACAAGCAACATCATCGAAAATAAATACAGAGTTTGGTCTGGCCTCTTCGGGTGGTATGACATCACAATTATTTGCAAATGCAAAAAAACCCATATTCTTTATTGGCATAACTGCTTGTTTTAAGAATTCATACTTTGGTTGGTGTAAGGACTTTGAATATATATAAATATTTTCAAATCTTAACCCATTTGTCTGTAGTAATAAACTCATCATAACATTTGTTTTACCACAATTGGATGGGCCAGTGATTAGGCCTCTTATACTATTAGGTAGAAGTTCCCCATGTTTTTTCTCTTTTGTTTCATCATTTTGAATTAATTCCATATTTTTAATAGGTAAAAGATGTTGTTGTTTAACGAAGCCCATACTGATAAAAACTAATTAAATTTATATAAAATGAAGATTATATTTAATTTGTCATAACTGAATAACAGTTCGAAGAAGCTGGTACTCATATATTAAAATGATTGATTTTTCAAACAAAAAAATCAGTCATCGATATGCAGTGAAGGGGTATGGTTTCCTAAATACTGTAATAAATAAATTACCAATTGAATTACATCTACCTGGTTATCAATATTGTGGCCCTGGAACAAAACTAGAAAAACGTCTAGCTCGAGGAGACTCTGGAATTAATTTACTTGATCAAGCGTGTAAGCAACACGATATAGCCTATTCTAAGTTTAAAAATACTTCAGACCGTCACATAGCTGATAAAATTTTGTCTGAAAAAGCTTGGCAGCGTGTAACATCAAAAGACGCTAGTTTAAGTGAGCGAGCAAGTGCTGCAGTTACAAATCTTATAAAGAGTAAGCTAAAATTAGGTATGGGGTGTTCAAAACTTAATGGAAAACACAGAAAAGCCAAAATGACAAAATCAAAAAAGCCTGTAGTTTTTAGTAAAACAATTAAAAACATAGAAAGACTACTCGAGGAAAAAAAACCCCATAACCTTGAAAAAGCTGTTAAAGTAGCTTTGTCAGCTGCAAAGAAAACTATAAAACGTAATGGTACTAACATAAGGATACCAAGAGTTATCTCAATACCAAAAATTGGTGGGGTGATCCCGTTTCTAGTACCTCTATTTGCTGGGCTTTCAGCTCTTGGAGCTTTGTCGGGAGGAGCTGCAGGAATTGCTAAAGCTGTAAATGATGCTAATATTGCTAAAAAAGATCTAGAGGAGAAAAACCGACATAACCAAAAAATGGAATCGATTGCAGTTGGACATGGTTTACATCTAAAGCCGTATAGAAAAGGTTTAGGTTTATATTTACATTCACAGTCAAAAAACTACTAAACTCGCTACCTAATCGTGCACTAAATGAGGTGGATTTAAGAACATTCGCAAAAGATTTTATCCCAAATTTTCGAGGGGTTTTTATGCGCGATAGTTTACCAAAAGGTAGACCTTGGAAAAATGAAAGTGGAATTATAAATCTTGATTCATCGAATGGACTAGGAACACATTGGGTAGCGTATTTTAAAAAAGACTACTATATAGATTATTTTGATAGTTTCGGAAATTTGCCACCACCAGTTGAATTAATTACATATTTAGGTAATAATATACATTATAATTATATTAAGCACCAAGATTATGATTCAGTAAATTGCGGTCATTTATGTTTAAGATTCTTACATGATTGTAATTTTAAATAAATAAATAAAAAGAAAATCTATAAAACTTTTTCATTACCTTTTTTATCGTCATGACATTGACACTTACATTAAGCGGACATACATCCCTTCTTACCGCAGATTATTTCCCATCTCTAATATTTGATGGTAATTACGTTTGTGGGTTGATTGATTTTCAAGCATATAATTCTATACCTAATGTGGATGAGCGGAATAATTTATTTCACATCGGGTCTGATGTATTGGAAATTCCAATGGGGTCCTATGAAATTGATGACATTGCAACACTTGCTTCTGAAACATTGTTAACGTTGAGTTCAACAACATCTATAAGGGTGGAAGCAAACAATAATACCCTGAAAAGTGAGATCCAATGTAGCGAGAAGGTTTATTTTAACAAAGATCGTACAATTGGGAAATTATTAGGTTTCAGTAAACGTGTACTTGAACCTGATCTAAAACATCTATCAGACTTACCAGTTGATATAAATAAAGTTAATGTTATACGAATTGAGTGTAATATTATTACTGGTTCATATTTGAATAACAACCCCGTACATACTCTACATGAGTTTTCCCCTGAAGTAGGACCGGGGTATAAAATCATTGAAGTTCCAAAAAATGTCGTCTATTTACCAGTGAATGTCAATAGAATAACCTCTCTTACGCTAAAGCTAGTGGACCAAGACGGAGATTTGATAAATTTTAGAGGAGAAACAATAACTGTGCGCTTGCATTTAAAACGCGCTTCTTAATAATGCTGATCTACAATAATATAATAGACGTTAAACCAAATTCCTCAATTAGTCCTGATAAAACATCGAAGCTAACTATACAAAACCTCACCACAGAAAATTCAGCTTATCTACTTTCATTAGGTTTTAAATTAAAAATAAGATAATGAGTGAAATATTGAATATAGCTCAGGCTGTTAGCTATGACAATAGCATATCCAAATACAAATATCACAGTTATTCACCCTTTCTTCAATCATTCAACCCAAGCGATGAAATACGTATTCTCATTCAGCAGCAGGACTTGTGTATTTTACCTTCTGAAAGTTTCATTTATATTGAAGGAAGTCTCACAAAAGCAGATGGAACGATATCTTCTACATCAAAACTTTGTAATAATGCAGTGGCATTTCTTTTCGAAGAAATTCATTATGAACTCAACGGAGTGGATATTGAGTGAATTCAAATTCATTTTAGAAGTTGGGAAATGTATGAATATCCTGCACTGCCAACAGTAACTGATCACATTTGGACTGTTAAAACTTCAAGTCTACAGGGCCAGTGAATGTGAAAATAGAACTAAAAACCACAATACCGGTTCCTCCTTCAACAACTGTGTATTGTTTAATTTTGCATGATAGAGTCATTGAATACAATTTAATAACGGGCGAGGTTCGTAAACATATTTAAACTATAATAGCCCAGCAAATAAAATAAATAAAACAAATATTTATGTGTATATTTAATAAATCATATTGTTTTGTTTTTATTGCAAATTATCTTTTATTTTTGATGGGGTAATTTTTCTTGTGAATCCATATGAAAGGGAACTGAAATCGGGGAGGAAGTTTCTTTTTTCCGAAACAAGTCTGTACGATTTGTGTTCTGTTTTGGTAACTACTTGATGTTCCTTTGTAGGTTTTATGTTCTCAGAAACAACCAAAATACTCTCGTTTTCTTCAGGTATAAGTATTTCCTCTTTAATGGATTCAAAATTTACCTTTTTTTAAGCAGAATAGTTTAAGGAAATACCTTTCACTTTCCACACAACGGAGGATGTATTACCGTTAGGGTTGAATACTTTGTAAGCATAATTTTTTGGCCCACCACTTACGAACTCTGTAATAAAACTGCCTACTCCATAAGATTCCAACTCATCCGTCAAGTCTCCGATTAGGTCTCCTGTTACTGGTTCAAATTGTCCTTCACGACTTATGAAGACAATAGAGTCTGTGTCATAATATAACACTCTTCTATCTAACTTTTCCAAAAAGTCATACAGTTTGAGACGAGCTTGAGTTGTTGTGAAGGCTGCAATGCTAACATTTACCGTTGGAGAAAATTCCACAGCCTCTTTTTTAGTTGTGAAATTTACGACAACATTTTCATCATTTACTGGTAAAACACTGCAGACTTCTAGAGTGGGGTTTGTCAACATTTCATATAATTCTGAAGGGCTGTTTACAATGCTTGTTCTAGCTTGATTCTCTCGTTGACCAAACTTACCCCAAAATGAATTTAGTATTAACTTTGAGAAAGATCTTTTACCTTCATTTTTCTCCATGTTAGAATATTCAAGCTGAATATTTTCATTTTTTAAAAAGTGAGAAATGTAGTTTCGTTTTTCTTCTTCTGTGTTACAATTACTAAGCCAACCCGAGGCTTCTTGCTTCAATTTCAGAAACTTATGCATCATGGAATCAAAAAACCCTTTAGTACCTATTTCTGTACTACACCTAACCACATTATATTTCCATATTTGGGTGATTTCCAAAAGCTTATAACCTTTTTCTAGGGCTTTGCACACTTCATCAATTATCCGTGTTCCGTTTAAAGCTCGTTCATTATCTGTATGACGGCAAAATTTTTATTTCGTTTTGAGGTTACTGCATGTCCTACACAAAGAGAAAATAAATTTACTGTTTTGTTTTATTGGAAGAAACGGATAAAACAAGTTCTCTGGTGGTAATATTTTGCATTTGATAATTCTACTTATGTCTTTTAACTTTATCTGAGAAGTTATGGATGGATCTGTGTAGAGTTCCGGGTATCCTATAGGAAATTTCCCATATTTACAAACCCATGGATATAAGGAACATACGTCGAGGTACTTGATTTTTTCATCCTTTTTACACTGATAATACATGGTTGTATTACCGGTTCTTCCCCGATAAAATGCATCTCGAGGGTTGAGTGGAGTTTTCTCGATACACGGATGCGTTTTTAAGAACTCCGACTCCTCATGATTCATCATTGATAGCTTTCTTCTAAATTCGCATTCCCAAATTTCAATGACTTCATAGTTGAATGATTTCAATCTAGCCGTTTTGGATTGCGTTCTTTCAAATCGCAGGTTTAGTGTGTCAAGCGTATCACCTCCTAGTGGTTCATCTCTTCTATGGGTTAAACACTTGGGATGTCCATGATAATAACAGCCGTGAAACTCGAAAACCTGACCAGTTTCTCTACAGAACCCATCCACTTTCAAACCAGCAATAACCATTTCTTTTCCGTTGGCAGCATGTTCAATATTTATTTGACGCGTTCTTCCTTCCCAAATTAAAGCCTTAATGGAAATTTTAGAATGTTTTTCCACATTCCTATAACCATTTTTTTAGGATCAATTCGATGGTGTTTTCTGCAAGAAAATTACGCCGATACACAAGATTACATGCCGAAGCGATAGTGACAGATTCCAAAAACGGCTCTACGTTATTAAACATCAAGAACATTTTTCTAAACTTTAAGCACGCCTCTGTTAGAATTTTGACATCTCTAATACAATATTCTACCAATTGAAGCTCCATATTGAAAACATCATTTTTATGTTCCTCATACCAGTTAAGGAATATTTTTCGGTGCTCAGGTTTCATACTATCAGGGGCGTAGTATTTAGGATCAGGTAACTTTCCTACGTATTTTTCATTTTTGGATAAATTGAATAGGTATGGAAAGTAACCCTTTTTTAATGATGAGGATAAATCAAATGCCTTTGGTAGTTTAGATAAAGCCATCGGAAAATAATTAACGGAGTCTGAAATTTTACATTTCCGATTTGCATTAGCAAAATTTTTGACCCACACATAATCAAATCAGGTTTTATGTCTGTATTTACAAGAATATAATTTAGTACAAACTGATGATCATAAGCCTGTCCGTTATGAGCTATCACTATCACATTTTTCAAATTCCTTCGAACACTCAATATGTAAGTTAGAAACTTTAATACCACTTCTTCGGTTATCACGTGTTCTCGAAATTTGCATACACTGCAAAATTAGAGTTGCACCTCTGTTTTCTGGCACTGTGGACATGCTTTTCGGCATTTATGTCTGGATTTTTCATTGTACGGTACATGACAATCTTCACAGTAATAGTTACAAGAAAACGTTAAGGAGGTTATTAAATTGTAGTGATGTTTGCTATGCAAAAGGTTTATTCTTTTTATTGCTGCTTCATTTGTAGGCACGCTGCTGAATACAATTGTTCTACCCTTAGTGTTGTACTCATACAAAGTTATTCTTTAGTCTGCCAAATGACTTTGAAATAATTGTAACTCGATAATATCACACCCTTCTCTAGGAATCTGAACTTTTGTGTCCTTTAGAAGTTGATCTGCTCTAACAGTTTGAACCTTTCTCACATCATCCCGAATTGTATTATACTCAGCAGTTTTGTCGGCAAACGCTTTCTCGACCACCAGAGCACGTGGTAAACAGAGATTGTCTTTGTTCTTGATAGAAACAATGTTGTAAAAACATGCTCCTGGGCTTCTGCCCTTTCCATGGGGTATTTTTACAGTTATCACCTTTATACCAAAGGAGTCAGTATGAAGACTCTAAATTTTTTTTTAATTCTCAAAAGCATTGTCGCTTTTGAGAGAGCATAAATAAATTGCTGGAATCGTCGTCTTCAGCTTCATGATCCTCCCTGGATCGTTTTAAACGTTCTTCTGGTAAGAACCTTACTCCAGTCGAAGATTGCTGCATCCTCGTGTTCTGCATATCCTTCAGCTCCCCGTCTGTTAGGCTGCTGAAACGATCGCCCAAGAACACTTGTCTAGCTCAACAAGTATCTTCGTTCCGTAGCGAGTGTTGCACCTCCGGGCTTCTATAATTCGTTGAGGATCTGTAGATAGATCCTTCAACGAAATCAACGGCTTCTCTTCCGTCATTTTATTTAATTTTTTTAATAGAAAATCCATTTTTTTTTCTTGAACTGTTAAGTCAAATTATCTGTTTAATACTTAAATTTAAGAAATTGTTCCCTCTCTTATATACGACTTTTACCGCTACCATAGAATACCTACTTATTTTTATCTGTAGTACAAATTCATAGTCATCCGAATTTACTTATCAATTTCGCCACAAATTATAGAAACTCAAATTCACTTACCCTAACTCAACCGCTAACATAAAATCATGAATTATTTAAAATTATGTCTCACTTGTCTTGTAACCTCAAAATTTTGATAACATGTCATTTCAATGTCTCAATTGTCAGACTCTTAAATACGAAATACCACTTTTCAAAATCATTCCTTTTTTTCTCCAGAGACCATAATTCACATTATAAGTTCAATACCACAAATATAGATCATATCTTTTTTACCAGAGACCATAATTCATATCATAAGTTCAATACCGCAAAAATAGATTATTTAAAATTGTGTCTCACTTGTCTTGTAACCTCACATTATTGATAAAATGTCGTTTCAAAGTCTCAATTGTCAGACTCTTAAATACGAAATACCACTTTTCAAAATCATATCTTTCTTTTTCCAGAGACCATAATTCACATTATAAGTTCAATACCACAAATATAGATCATATCTTTTTGACCAGAGACCACAATTCATTTAATAAGTTCAATACCACAAAAAATAGATTATTTAAAATTGTGTCTCACTTGTCTTGTAACCTCAAATTTTGATAAAATGTCATTTCAAAGTCTCAATTTTTAAAATCCTATCTTTTTAACCACAGACCATGCTTCATATAAAAAGTTCAATACCGCAAAAGTAGATTATTTAAAATTATGTCTCACTTGTCTTGTAACCTCAAAATTTTGATAAAATGTCATTTCAAAGTCTCAATTGTCAGACTCTTAAATACGAAATACCACTTTTCAAAATCATATCTTTTTTTCCAGAGACCATAATTCACATAATGAGTTCAATACCGCAAATATAGATTATTTAAAATTATGTCTCAATTGTCTTGTAACCTAAAAATTTTGATAAAATGTCGTTTCAAAGTAATTTTTTTTTTTTATTAATCTAACGAACACCAGTGATTCACCAAACCTCAGCACTCAGCTTAGCTTAGAAACAACCCAGCCCTAGCCCTAGCTCTAGCCTCTCCAACCTCAGCACTCAGCTTAGCTTAGAAACACCCCAACCTAGCCTTAGCCCGAGTTTTTCAACGTTTTAACATCAATAATCGTTTAAAAGTTCAGTAAATCTGGTTATAAAAGCCGTGGACAAATAAGTCTTGTAAAAAAATTCAGTCAATTTCAATAATCTGTTTTTATTAACTCAATCATATAATTGCCTTGTCTTGCAAAATGTCTAGTATTCCAGCTTATAAAAAACATATCACGTGAGGTATGGTCGGTTCACAACAACAAACAAATGTACCTACGATGCCCACTGCATCATCAAGCAAAGAAGAAAACAAAACATTGGATGGAAGTATTGGAAAAGAAATTAAGGGATTAAGGGAACTGATATTGAATGAGAATTGTAAGTTGGCCGAGAAACTACCAAGAGCCGCTTGGAGTGCTAGTGTGGGGAAATTTTATTTGAGAAAGAGAGAAATAAGAGCATGTTTCTAAGTGTTTTGCTTTGTGCTTACATTACAGCGCATGTGCAATGTGGCTGTAAGCAGGAAAAATGTAGGAGAACATCACTCTTTTGGTTGCTTTTGGTTAGCTGAATTCACCTGCCTGATGAACATGTTGTTGGAAAAATATGTGGTTTACCTACATTCTTGGAGAATTTTAAGAGGAAATCTCTTGACTTATAAGCAATTTAAAAAAGATGCTTATTATAAAAGAGATGCAAAGGTAAAGGAAAGAAGGTGAGATGAATTAACTTGATGTTGATGATGGGGAAATATGGGAGTTCATATACAATGCACTTGAGGTGAATAGTTTTTTGTTAGGATTCATACATTTTTGTTGCTTACATATTTTTTATACGCAATACATTTGTATATACATTTATGTCACTGAGCAGACTTTTAAAATGATTTTTTTAATATATTCAATTAGGGTTTATCTACTATAAATGGAAGGTTGTTGTATGTAAACGGACTGATACATTCTTGAAAATTTAACACAGATTTAATTCTTGCTGTATCTTTACAAAAGTCAAAGAACGTCCTTGCAGAAATGGATTTTGGTTTGAATTTTGCTTTCAATACAGATAGGTACACACATTTAGTGAAAACTATGCTGTATGTATAAAATAACTGACCTACCCTTTGCTCGCGGGTAAGAAATTCATAGTTAAAGCAAAATTTATTTTTATATCGCGGTGAAATGGTTTTTTGGCTGTACAAAATTTAAAGGTGGTCCAATTGATTCTTTTTTAAATGTTTGTCTGCGTCGGATTTTCGATAAAACATTTTAAATTATCCCAGATGTCGGATTTCAATTATGTCAGATTTCAGATAGTTTTTCACTTGCGATTATAGGTACCTATTATAATGCAAGTTATGAATTCGTGCAAAAAAACCCATTGCTTTATTGGCAATAATGTTTTTCCTTCCGAATTCTCCGAAATCGGTTTATCGGTATATCATGTCGTCTTTAATGCTGTACTCAAGTTTTTTCTTTATTGCCATCTCATCGCACAAGAGAACACATTTTTTTCCATAAATCTTTTTCTTCTGACCCCAAGCAGTGTTTTGTTTTTGGAACAGTTGCACCATAACAAATCTCCTTACCTCCTCTGTCGAATGCTCCATTTGCTTCGTGACGCAATTTTCCAAGTTAAATACCTTGCTCTTCCTGAGCCTTCTCGGTTTTCGTAACATAAACGCCGGTATTGAACGCTGCCGTTTTGTTCTACGGGGAGTTGTTTTATACATGTGTAGCCTCGGCGAAGGAAATTGGGAAGGCGATATGGGAGTCGAATTTGGCACATTTGTTATAGAATAATCTCTATCGTATTTGTTGGCAGAACTTGCAGCCAAATTTACCAACGACAATCTTGGACTGGGTGAAATGGGTTGAGGCTCGGTGTTAGGGGTTGTAGCTATAATATAATTTATATATAAATTTCATAAACAAATAATAAATAACAAAATAATAATCAAAAATGAATAATTAAAATAAATAATAAATATTTTTCTAAACAAAACAAATAAATAATAATCTTACCTTACACCAAACACAACACACTAAGTGAAAAATACAATAATAGTAGATTACAAATTTTTTTTTTAAACAAATACAACCACCTCTAAGTTCAAAAGTGATATTAAACTTTTATGGCATATACAACGCCTTTTATTACAAATCTTTTCCAAAAACCCGCCAAAACTCACAATTTTTATGACAACTTTCCTCTCCGAAACTAGATACAAAAGTGCTTTACCTATACCAAACCATTCGATTATTTATACTTTCACTTACTAACTTTCTCGTCTACTACTGTGTTTTCTTATTAGCAATTTATTTCTTATTAGCATTATTGTATATAAACTGCCTTGTACTTTAGCAGTTCCTATACAATGATAGGCAATGCAGTTTATATACAATGGATACAATGATGATCAGCTGGAAAATATCGTTTGAATATACATACATAGAACCAACCTAACCTTATGTATGAGCAATGTTAATACAGCAACCCGAACCACCGCAACAAAAAAAAAAACATCATGCATCTGCCCAAAGAATATAGGGCAGAACATTGTATATAATAATGTACGAAAACAACATATTTCTCTAACATACGCTTTATTTATCACAACAAATTTTTTCCCCTTTCCATCTATTGCTTAATCTACCTCTTTTATAGTAAATTTTAGTAAATTTCTTGAAAATTCCCATAGAACGTAGCTAAACAACACATCCGGTTTATTCATCTCAACAAATTGTTTCCCCTTTCCATCTATTGCTTAATCTGCCTCTTTTATAAATTACTCATAAATTACTTATAAATTACTTATGAATAAAGTACAATTCAGCGAGATTCTCTTAGAATTCTCTTTGTTCGCTTCTTTCAATTTAGCGAGTTATAGCTTCTAAGAGCCGCTTGGAGCGCCACGGTCAACATGTCACCATGATAGTACTATAGCAGTTCATATACAATGCTTCTGATAAGAACAATTTTCTTGGTCAACTCATCGTCGTTGGAAAACAACAAAGGCGAGTACCTGCTTACGTGACGTCGGATTTCCATCTGACAGCCGAATATATGTGTGTAATATATTCAAGAAATAATGAGGCGATCACTTTGAGTTGTTTTTATTAACTGAACTTAATATCTAGCTAATAATATAACAAAGGTTCTTATATATTAATATTTATTGTATACTGTAAAAGAGAGATGCAGTAAGTATTAACTATGAAAGACAATAGGGTGCCTTACCCACTTATATTCATCACTTCTTACACCTCCCCTTTAAGTTTTACCAAGAGAATATTAAGTTTAATTTTGATTAAATGTAATCATAGTGTAATCCAATTTTTTTTTTTACAAAATTACACTATAGTATGTTGTATATAATATATGATGAACATATTTTTTTTTTATTTAACATTATTTTATTGTTACCGGTGGGAAACTGATAACGTGACCTAGATCTCAAAAGATGGCGTGACCGTCTTATTAATTTTGATCTTATGCTTGCTTTATTACAGTTAGTAACGCGAGGCAATTCAGGCAATGTATCATAAACATTGCTGCATGACTTAAGGTGATTCGATGTTCTACGCAATATTTCTCTTGTAGCTAACTCTACCAAATATGATCTAGGATCTTCTAACTTTTGAACAAAGATCTTTTTGCCTTACCAGCATCTTTTCTCCTTCTTTAAAGTTTTCTTTTGGTTTTGCATGTTTGTCATAATATTTTTCATTTCTTATATTTTGTGTTTTTATTTTATTTCGAACCATCTCAATAACTTTTGGCTTAAGTAACATTTATTTCTCTGTTACCATCTTTATCAAAAGGAAAAATAACAACAAAACAACCAAAATGACAGAAAAAAAAACCAATGAAGAACAAATTATGAAAAATACAATTTTAAATTTTTATAACTTTATTTAGGTATTAAATTTTTTTTTAATTCTCAAAAGCATTGTCGCTTTTGAGAGAGCATAAATAAATTGCTGGAATCGTCGTCTTCAGCTTCATGATCCTCCCTGGATCGTTTTAAACGTTCTTCTGGTAAGAACCTTACTCCAGTCGAAGATTGCTGCATCCTCGTGTTCTGCATATCCTTCAGCTCCCCGTCTGTTAGGCTGCTGAAACGATCGCCCAAGAACACTTGTCTAGCTCAACAAGTATCTTCGTTCCGTAGCGAGTGTTGCACCTCCGGGCTTCTATAATTCGTTGAGGATCTGTAGATAGATCCTTCAACGAAATCAACGGCTTCTCTTCCGTCATTTTATTTAATTTTTTTAATAGAAAATCCATTTTTTTTTCTTGAACTGTTAAGTCAAATTATCTGTTTAATACTTAAATTTAAGAAATTGTTCCCTCTCTTATATACGACTTTTACCGCTACCATAGAATACCTACTTATTTTTATCTGTAGTACAAATTCATAGTCATCCGAATTTACTTATCAATTTCGCCACAAATTATAGAAACTCAAATTCACTTACCCTAACTCAACCGCTAACATAAAATCATGAATTATTTAAAATTATGTCTCACTTGTCTTGTAACCTCAAAATTTTGATAACATGTCATTTCAATGTCTCAATTGTCAGACTCTTAAATACGAAATACCACTTTTCAAAATCATTCCTTTTTTTCTCCAGAGACCATAATTCACATTATAAGTTCAATACCACAAATATAGATCATATCTTTTTTACCAGAGACCATAATTCATATCATAAGTTCAATACCGCAAAAATAGATTATTTAAAATTGTGTCTCACTTGTCTTGTAACCTCACATTATTGATAAAATGTCGTTTCAAAGTCTCAATTGTCAGACTCTTAAATACGAAATACCACTTTTCAAAATCATATCTTTCTTTTTCCAGAGACCATAATTCACATTATAAGTTCAATACCACAAATATAGATCATATCTTTTTGACCAGAGACCATAATTCATTTAATAAGTTCAATACCACAAAAAATAGATTATTTAAAATTGTGTCTCACTTGTCTTGTAACCTCAAATTTTGATAAAATGTCATTTCAAAGTCTCAATTTTTAAAATCCTATCTTTTTAACCACAGACCATGCTTCATATAAAAAGTTCAATACCGCAAAAGTAGATTATTTAAAATTATGTCTCACTTGTCTTGTAACCTCAAAATTTTGATAAAATGTCATTTCAAAGTCTCAATTGTCAGACTCTTAAATACGAAATACCACTTTTCAAAATCATATCTTTTTTTCCAGAGACCATAATTCACATAATGAGTTCAATACCGCAAATATAGATTATTTAAAATTATGTCTCAATTGTCTTGTAACCTAAAAATTTTGATAAAATGTCGTTTCAAAGTAATTTTTTTTTTTTTATTAATCTAACGAACACCAGTGATTCACCAAACCTCAGCACTCAGCTTAGCTTAGAAACAACCCAGCCCTAGCCCTAGCTCTAGCCTCTCCAACCTCAGCACTCAGCTTAGCTTAGAAACACCCCAACCTAGCCTTAGCCCGAGTTTTTCAACGTTTTAACATCAATAATCGTTTAAAAGTTCAGTAAATCTGGTTATAAAAGCCGTGGACAAATAAGTCTTGTAAAAAAATTCAGTCAATTTCAATAATCTGTTTTTATTAACTCAATCATATAATTGCCTTGTCTTGCAAAATGTCTAGTATTCCAGCTTATAAAAAACATATCACGTGAGGTATGGTCGGTTCACAACAACAAACAAATGTACCTACGATGCCCACTGCATCATCAAGCAAAGAAGAAAACAAAACATTGGATGGAAGTATTGGAAAAGAAATTAAGGGATTAAGGGAACTGATATTGAATGAGAATTGTAAGTTGGCCGAGAAACTACCAAGAGCCGCTTGGAGTGCTAGTGTGGGGAAATTTTATTTGAGAAAGAGAGAAATAAGAGCATGTTTCTAAGTGTTTTGCTTTGTGCTTACATTACTGCGCATGTGCAATGTGGCTGTAAGCAGGAAAAATGTAGGAGAACATCACTCTTTTGGTTGCTTTTGGTTAGCTGAATTCACCTGCCTGATGAACATGTTGTTGGAAAAATATGTGGTTTACCTACATTCTTGGAGAATTTTAAGAGGAAATCTCTTGACTTATAAGCAATTTAAAAAAGATGCTTATTATAAAAGAGATGCAAAGGTAAAGGAAAGAAGGTGAGATGAATTAACTTGATGTTGATGATGGGGAAATATGGGAGTTCATATACAATGCACTTGAGGTGAATAGTTTTTTGTTAGGATTCATACATTTTTGTTGCTTACATATTTTTTATACGCAATACATTTGTATATACATTTATGTCACTGAGCAGACTTTTAAAATGATTTTTTTAATATATTCAATTAGGGTTTATCTACTATAAATGGAAGGTTGTTGTATGTAAACGGACTGATACATTCTTGAAAATTTAACACAGATTTAATTCTTGCTGTATCTTTACAAAAGTCAAAGAACGTCCTTGCAGAAATGGATTTTGGTTTGAATTTTGCTTTCAATACAGATAGGTACACACATTTAGTGAAAACTATGCTGTATGTATAAAATAACTGACCTACCCTTTGCTCGCGGGTAAGAAATTCATAGTTAAAGCAAAATTTATTTTTATATCGCGGTGAAATGGTTTTTTGGCTGTACAAAACTTAAAGGTGGTCCAATTGATTCTTTTTTAAATGTTTGTCTGCGTCGGATTTTCGATAAAACATTTTAAATTATCCCAGATGTCGGATTTCAATTATGTCAGATTTCAGATAGTTTTTCACTTGCGATTATAGGTACCTATTATAATGCAAGTTATGAATTCGTGCAAAAAAAACCCATTGCTTTATTGGCAATAATGTTTTTCCTTCCGAATTCTCCGAAATCGGTTTATCGGTATATCATGTCGTCTTTAATGCTGTACTCAAGTTTTTTCTTTATTGCCATCTCATCGCACAAGAGAACACATTTTTTTCCATAAATCTTTTTCTTCTGACCCCAAGCAGTGTTTTGTTTTTGGAACAGTTGCACCATAACAAATCTCCTTACCTCCTCTGTCGAATGCTCCATTTGCTTCGTGACGCAATTTTCCAAGTTAAATACCTTGCTCTTCCTGAGCCTTCTCGGTTTTCGTAACATAAACGCCGGTATTGAACGCTGCCGTTTTGTTCTACGGGGAGTTGTTTTATACATGTGTAGCCTCGGCGAAGGAAATTGGGAAGGCGATATGGGAGTCGAATTTGGCACATTTGTTATAGAATAATCTCTATCGTATTTGTTGGCAGAACTTGCAGCCAAATTTACCAACGACAATCTTGGACTGGGTGAAATGGGTTGAGGCTCGGTGTTAGGGGTTGTAGCTATAATATAATTTATATATAAATTTCATAAACAAATAATAAATAACAAAATAATAATCAAAAATGAATAATTAAAATAAATAATAAATATTTTTCTAAACAAAACAAATAAATAATAATCTTACCTTACACCAAACACAACACACTAAGTGAAAAATACAATAATAGTAGATTACAAATTTTTTTTTTAAACAAATACAACCACCTCTAAGTTCAAAAGTGATATTAAACTTTTATGGCATATACAACGCCTTTTATTACAAATCTTTTCCAAAAACCCGCCAAAACTCACAATTTTTATGACAACTTTCCTCTCCGAAACTAGATACAAAAGTGCTTTACCTATACCAAACCATTCGATTATTTATACTTTCACTTACTAACTTTCTCGTCTACTACTGTGTTTTCTTATTAGCAATTTATTTCTTATTAGCATTATTGTATATAAACTGCCTTGTACTTTAGCAGTTCCTATACAATGATAGGCAATGCAGTTTATATACAATGGATACAATGATGATCAGCTGGAAAATATCGTTTGAATATACATACATAGAACCAACCTAACCTTATGTATGAGCAATGTTAATACAGCAACCCGAACCACCGCAACAAAAAAAAAACATCATGCATCTGCCCAAAGAATATAGGGCAGAACATTGTATATAATAATGTACGAAAACAACATATTTCTCTAACATACGCTTTATTTATCACAACAAATTTTTTCCCCTTTCCATCTATTGCTTAATCTACCTCTTTTATAGTAAATTTTAGTAAATTTCTTGAAAATTCCCATAGAACGTAGCTAAACAACACATCCGGTTTATTCATCTCAACAAATTGTTTCCCCTTTCCATCTATTGCTTAATCTGCCTCTTTTATAAATTACTCATAAATTACTTATAAATTACTTATGAATAAAGTACAATTCAGCGAGATTCTCTTAGAATTCTCTTTGTTCGCTTCTTTCAATTTAGCGAGTTATAGCTTCTAAGAGCCGCTTGGAGCGCCACGGTCAACATGTCACCATGATAGTACTATAGCAGTTCATATACAATGCTTCTGATAAGAACAATTTTCTTGGTCAACTCATCGTCGTTGGAAAACAACAAAGGCGAGTACCTGCTTACGTGACGTCGGATTTCCATCTGACAGCCGAATATATGTGTGTAATATATTCAAGAAATAATGAGGCGATCACTTTGAGTTGTTTTTATTAACTGAACTTAATATCTAGCTAATAATATAACAAAGGTTCTTATATATTAATATTTATTGTATACTGTAAAAGAGAGATGCAGTAAGTATTAACTATGAAAGACAATAGGGTGCCTTACCCACTTATATTCATCACTTCTTACACCTCCCCTTTAAGTTTTACCAAGAGAATATTAAGTTTAATTTTGATTAAATGTAATCATAGTGTAATCCAATTTTTTTTTTTACAAAATTACACTATAGTATGTTGTATATAATATATGATGAACATATTTTTTTTTTATTTAACATTATTTTATTGTTACCGGTGGGAAACTGATAACGTGACCTAGATCTCAAAAGATGGCGTGACCGTCTTATTAATTTTGATCTTATGCTTGCTTTATTACAGTTAGTAACGCGAGGCAATTCAGGCAATGTATCATAAACATTGCTGCATGACTTAAGGTGATTCGATGTTCTACGCAATATTTCTCTTGTAGCTAACTCTACCAAATATGATCTAGGATCTTCTAACTTTTGAACAAAGATCTTTTTGCCTTACCAGCATCTTTTCTCCTTCTTTAAAGTTTTCTTTTGGTTTTGCATGTTTGTCATAATATTTTTCATTTCTTATATTTTGTGTTTTTATTTTATTTCGAACCATCTCAATAACTTTTGGCTTAAGTAATTTTTCGGAGACCGGCATTGGAGTACGTGTTGTGTTACCATAGACAATAATAGTTGTGCTGGTGAAGTGTTCATACCTTTAACTGGGCTATTTCTATACTCTAACAGAGCCAAGTATATATCAGTGTTACATTCGGACACTTTTTATGAAAATTTTTCGCAATTTGTACTCCTTTTTCTCTACTTTGAGGATAATTCGGAGAACAAAAGGTCAACTTGAATTCATACTCAGCTCTAAACTTTCTTAACTCCAAACTGTTAAAGGGTACATTGTCAGAAGCAAAAATTGTTTTCAGCACCGATATGACCTCTAAGGCAGATTTATTTTTCAACAAAAGTACTTCAATCCACTTTGAATACGAATCTACTAGTACTTAATAGTCCTTTTCAGAATAAGGTGCTATGTTACAAAAAACTTTCTCAAACGGGTAATTAGGTGTTTTATGATGAAGAAGAGGCTCTTTTTGCGAAGCATTTGAATATTTTTGACATAGTTTACAATTTGTAACAAAATTATCTATGTCGTTGTTAATGCAAACCCAATAAAAAAGCATACAAGCCCTATTTTTCATTTTTTCACTGCCTGAATGATAAACATGTAGCCACTGCAGTACTTCATTTTGTAATACGGTAGGTACTAAGGTTCTATCGCCCAGCAAAACCAAATTGTTCTCGCAAACAATGTAATTCTTCAGTTTACTTAAATACTTCACAACAGGTGAACAATTATTTTTTACTTTTGGCCAGCCTTTCCGATAAAATTTCAAAATGAGTTTTAAATCACTGTCCTGTGTTATAGCTTTTTCAAAGCTATTTCTTTTTTCATGGGACATGTTTATCTCATGCACACATTCCTCTAAATTAAGACCATCATCTTTTCCATAAATATAAAAATGATACTTTTTGCATGCATACAAAATGGCCAAAAATTCTTTTTCTATCTGTCCATAATTTTTCTCCGTATCACTCAAACCACGAGATGCCCATGCAGCCGGTTTCTTGTTTTGCAAAAGACACGCACCAAGGCCGTATGAACTTGCATCGGTTTGAATAACAATATTTTTAGCAGGATCAAAACTTTGTAAGGATGTTGCATTGGCTAAACGATTTTTTATTCTTTCCATGCATTTTGAATTTTTATCAAGCCAATTAAAAACTACATTTTTACGTAAAAGATCTCTAAGTGGTTTAGTCTCTTTTGCCAAATTGGGTAAGAAAGAAAGTTGATCATTCCTAAGATTTTTTTTAGTCCTACCTATAGAGACTCAATCCTTGCTTCTTCAATAGATAACCCTTTTTGGGATAAAATGAACCCCATGTATTTGACCTCGGTTGATTTATATTGAAACTTTTCTTTATTGAACTTAACGTTATAAGCGATAGCTGTTTCAAAAACTTCTCGTAAAATTTTGTCATGATCCTCATAAGATTTTGCGAATATCGAAGTATATAAAGACTCTTTTTATATGGCCAAAAATATTGGTTGTTTACCTCTGGAAAACCATTGGCGACGGCCTTAATCCAAAAGGAAGCCTTAATTAACGCCACAAACCATGCAATGTACTGAAGGTATAAAAATTACTTGATTTCAAATCTAGTACAACGTGGAAGAAATCATCCTTTAAATCAAAAACTGTGAACACTTTAATGTAAGCCAATGCAAATCTCAATTTCTCAAAAGTGGGGATAGGAAACTGTTCTACCACTAAATCACTATTTAGGTCTTTTGGGTCATGACAAATGCGAATGGCATGATTCGGTTTTTCCACTATAACTATATCCATTCCACTGGTTCCTCAACTTTTTCTTTAGTCGATCCAGTACTTTTTCTAAAGTTGTAATTAATCTTTGTGCAATTCTTCGAGCTGGCTTTGCAATGGGCTCAAATCCGTCTTTTATTTTCAATGAATATTCCTCAGGAATTTTTCCCACACCACTAAAAACACTTTCATAATTATTTATCATTTTAACTTTCATATTCTTTTCTTTTAAATTCAAATTCTCTATTTCCCCGACTCATCTCAAGAAATTTAACTCCTCACAAGCTGCTCTTCCTAACAGCGGTATAATGCCCTCTCCCGCTTCACAACTATAAACTTGTAAGACTTTTTTTAAATTGTTTTCTTCACATAATAATTTGATTTCTCCCGCTACTTTTATTTCGGAACCACCAAAAACTTTTAATCTAACATTCGTTTGCTTTACTCTTTCTAGCATACTGATTTGCCTAACGTTATCAAGTGGAATTATGTTTTCATCTGCATCTGTGTCTATTTAAAATTTTGCCCCGATATTTTTATATTACCATACCACGCTTCACACACTGCTCCACCAACAGCAGCAATTACATCCGAATAGTAAACACCATTCTCATAATCCGATGTATAACTGTCCGCTAAAACAACTTCATTTACTTTTTTAGATTTACGGTACTTGCAAGCAGCACCAAAATTATTTGTTTTTTTACATACATATGTAACATATTTTATTATAAGCTGGACATATATGCATCGAATGACGAGTAAGGCACTTGTTGCAATTAATAAAACTAAAATTAGTATTTATTTTATTTGAATGTGATAGTATAGCATTTAGTTTATTTTTATTAAAATTAGTATTGTTAGCATGCTTTTGTTTTTCTTGAATTGTACCTCTAGGAAATTTTTTAATATAATTTATGGAATTTCTCGTTTCACTTGATGATGGTCCGTCTTGTATCACTTTTGTTTGTTCCCTGTTTACCTCAAACAGCTGGCACACCTCGATTCATTTGCTGAAAGTGAGTTAACGATCAGCCAACAACTTTTCCTGCAACTTTTTGTCAAAGATCCCCATCAGAACTTTTTCCAGTTGTCAGCTAGATTCCCATCGGTGTTTAAAGGGCAGTAAGCAGATTTGAAGGCATCATTGTGGTGGTTTCTTGTCGTTGCCCATTTTATGTATATATAGTTACTTTTAATTTGTAAACTGTATACAAATTTATTATTTACTTGTTTACAAATTCTTAATTGAATCTTAAAAGTAATTGATAATCAAATCCAATCACACGTGTGTTTTCAAACTGTTTTATAAAATCAATTTGTATTGATTTTTTTTGTCCGCACCGCCATGTAATATATTCAAGAAAAGATGAGGCGATCAATTTGAGTTGTCTTTATTAACTGAACTTAATATCTAGCTTATAATATAACAAAGGTTCTTATATACAAATATTTGGTATTAACTATAAAAGAGAGATGCAGTAAGTATTAACTATGAAAGACAATAGGGTGCCTAACACACTTATAGTCATTACTTCTTACAATGTTAACGAAAGCTTAACTTCACACAATTGCTTTATTTTTCTAAAAGTTCTTTAACTCAAACGAACCAAAAGGCTGTCAAGTGTCTACACACGGAGTGAAAGGGTGTATGTAAGAGCAACAACTGAACCAGGAAAATCGCTTTTAATTACATCAGTCGAAAGCTTAAATATGATTGCCTATAGTACTGCAAATGAAGAGAACTATCATTATGGTGAATCGTAAGCTGCATTTAATGGAGATTTTTATTTTCGCCTTATTTGCTTTTTCTTCGGTATTTTAAAATTTCCTTTTTTATTCGTTTTTGTATCTTTTACCATATTTTCTATAACACTTTGCCATATATCTGAACCATGCAATTGCTGCCAGTGTCGTAAGATGCTTTTTTTGATAGGACTAAAAACTATATATTTACTTTATGAAAATGACTAACAATATTTTTAATAATGGCCAATAACAGTAGCAACAAATTGAGAGTTATGATTGATGTTTTGAGCCTTAGGGTTTGTCATATAAATGCTCAAAGCTTACATACCAAAATAGATAAATTAAGAGACGTGTTTGTGGGGTCTAATATCGATGTAATATGTGTTTCTGAAACTTGGTTTCAGCCTGAAATTCATGAGGTGGTGTATTGTTTATCTGGATACAAATTGTTGCGCTCTGTTAGATCAAACCACATAGGTTGAAGTACAGCAATATACATCCGTGACTGCATACATTTTAAATTAAAAAAAAAATCTGATGCCTCTTCGTTGATTGAATATTGTTTTATTGAAATTCCAAATGGCATTAATAATTGTTTACTTGGATTAGTTTACCGTCCCAATAAATATATGGACTTTACAAACCTTTACTCAGAATTAGAACATTCTTCATATCTATGTTCTGAAGTTATTCTATGTGGCGATTTCAACTGTGACTTACTTCAAAAAGACATTTCGCAAGCCTTTCTAAACAAACTCAGAACTTTAAGTTTGTCTCCAGTTAACACTAATACCCCCCCTACACATTATATGAATTCCACTTCTACACTATTAGACTTGTTTCTCATTAAAATCGACAAAATTCTGCTCTATTCACAACTGAAAGCTCCTTTTTTCGAAGCATGATTTGATTTTTGCAACTTTTAAAATACCCCCGCGAGAAAAACAATCGGAATTTAAGTACAGGGATTTAAGAGCTATCGATTTAATAATATTAGAGAATTATATAACACATATAAGCTGGCAAATAATATATACATACATTTTCTTCACCTGAAGACCAAGTATCATTCCTGACAAGTTCAGTAAGTCAAATATTTAATACACACATACCGCTTAAAACAAAACTTACACGGAGTGACAAAAAATCTTGATTTTCGGCATATATTTTAAATTCTATTTATTGAAGAGATCAAGCCCATAAGCGTTGGAAACAATTTCGTCTTCCTGAAATGTATTCTATTTTTCGTTTTTAAGAAAAAAAAAATCAGGAATGCCAAAAGCAGACTCTACTCACAACACTTTAACAAAAACTTACCATTAAAAATTCTGTGGAAAAATATTCGTGAGTTTGGAGTTGGATCCCAAAAAGAATGTTGTTTCACTGATATATTTCCGGACCATTTGAATGAAGAATTTGCGAAAATTCAAAATGTTTCATTAAATGGAACCGTTCGGGTGGTTGACCCCGAAAATGAACAATTTCAAAGTGAAGACTTGTTAAATGTGGATGGGTTGAACACATCTCAGATTTTTGACCCTAGGATAGTCACTGATGAAACAAACGAAGCCTATCGAGTTGTTGAACCCGATGGTGCAAATCACTTTTAATTTCAAAGGGTAGATGATGCTGATATTTTGAGTGCAACATTGAAAATAAAATTTTGCGCCATGGGATTTGACAAAATACATCCACTTTTCATAAAAATGATTCTACCCCACATTCTTCCTGCCCTTACGCTTTTATTCAACACTATCATAATGACATCACATTTTCTATCCCTTTGGAAAGTAGCGAGAGTGGTGTCGTTTCTTGTGCTCTTGGATTTCTCAAAAGCCTTTGATACAGTCAACCAAAGATTGCTAATATGAAAGCTAAAAGAACAGTTTATGTTTTCGAACACAGCAGCAGATATAATTTTTTCATATCTCAGTGGGAGAAGTCAAGAAGTAGTTATTGGTGAAAAAATATCACGTCCATTAAATCTCTTATCAGGAGTTCCACAGGGGTCACTTCTTGCTCCCCTGCTATTCTGAATTTTTTATAAATGATCTCCCGCCACAAGTGAATTACTCCTCATTATATTTATATGGTGATGATACTCAAAATCGTCTAAGCTGCAAGCTTGGTTTTTTGTTAATTATAAACGCGCGCACAAAGGATTATTTGTTTCCCTTTTAATGTAACACACTGCGCGGGCATTAGAAAGATAGGGAGGGGAGAGATAGGAGGTGTCGATTAACATTGGTTTTGAATGTTGGCAGATCATCAAAATGGCAAGGGAAAATCTCGCCTGGTAAACTATTCCAATTTCGTGTTGTTCGGCTAAAAAAAGGCGTCGGTACGTCCGAAATTGAGCTCAACGGTGAACTGATGGGCATTCCTTGCGAGACGAGTATTACGGGAGAAACTTTTAAGGGGAGGAACGCAGCTGGCTTCGAGTGAACATTTTTTTTATAAAAGAAACGATCAAATAAAGAAACACATGAAACATTGCGCCGTTGTTCTAGAGGGGCAAGTGTTTCAGCGGCAGTTTTATTTCCTATCAATCTTAACGCTCGATTTTGTATTCTATCAAGCAGGTGAAGCGATGTTTGTGAAGCACCTGCCCAGAGGTGGGAGTTAAACTCGAGTTAAGGGCGATACAGAATGTATGATGATGTTTAGCTTTAACGACAGAAGACGGCATTGAGTTTTCGAAGCATTAAACTCCACACGATTCCTATTACCCCATTTGACAATGCTGTATAAATCGGAGTTTAATGAGCTTGACATACGGTACCGTTGCAATTTTACGTCCGAAGGCGAAGGACTTGAATTATCAAACGAATATGAAAAGCTGACGGTAAAGTCATCAGCAAAACAATTAAGTGGATTAGAACTAATAGACAGAAGATCATTTATAAAAATGAGGAAAAGAGTCGGAGACATAACGGAGCCCTGGGGCACACCAGCATTTATTTTGCGGGAATCAGACTTGAATCCGTCCAATACAACTTGTATTGAACGGTCCAGAAGATACCTTCTAATCCAACGAACAAGAGAATCATCGATCTCAAAAGCACGCATTTTCGATAAGAGAGCTTCATGCCAAACTCTATCAAATGCCTTGGAGATATCAAGAGCAATAATCTTACTTTCACCAAAAGCGATGTAAAGATTTGTTCCACTGTTCGGTGGGATATGCCATCAGATCACCAGTGGAACGGTTGATGCGAAAGCCATACTGACGGTCATGGAGAAGCTTTCGATTTTCGAGATATTTCTTAAGCTGACGGTTAATCAGTGTTTCCATGACCTTAGAAAGAAGGGACGTAAGTGCTATGAGTCGGTAGGAGGAAGGGTTACCTTTCTTAGGGACAGGCTTGACAAATGCTGTTTTCCATCTTCTAGGAAAGATTCCAGAAGAGTAGGAGCGATGGAAAAGCTTACGCTTTGCCAGAAGAACACCTCTTAAGAAGAATCGGGGGTATACCATCCGGGCCAGTGGATTTGTGTAACACGAGATCTTTGAGAACTCTTGTACGAGTGCGGAAAAAAATCTGTCCCATGGAAAAACTTACATTCTCAAGTACAGGAGGGGCAACGTTGCTGTTAGGCAGCGTGCAGCTGGCAGTGAAATGGGCGGCGATCAAATTAGCCTTCTCTAAAGAGTAAACAATTGGTTTGTTATTGTCGATGAGCGTTGGAACCGAAGATGTTGAGGAGTTTTTAATATTTTTACAAGTGACCAAACATTTTTACTGCCTTTGGGACACGCAGAATTTTTTGCCGTAATTTTTGGTCATGCAAAAATTTGGTTCTTACAATAACGGAGTCGCATTAGTTCCTTGCTTGTTTGTGCTTTTTCCGACTTTCCTCTGTAGGGTTGGCTTTGTAGAATCGGAAACTTACTTCTTTGAGCCTGATAGCTGCTTTACACTCAGAATTTAATCAAGATTTTTATTTAGGTTTGATGCTTTTACTCTGTTAGGAATAAAAGCACGCATCCCTAGAAGAATCATATTTGTGATCATTTCAGCAGTGGCATCAATGTCACTATCGAGGAAGCATAGTGACCAGTTAAAGTTTCGGAAAAAAATATTCAGGCCATCCCAGTTGGATTTCTCGTATTGCCAAACTGTCATGGTGGAAAGTTTTTCTTTAACTGGATGGGTGAAGAATGAGAAATTGGCTGAAATGACACAATGGTCTGAAGTGCCAAATGGAAAAGTTATACTAATGGTATATTTATCAGGGTGAGAAGTAAGAAACAAGTCAAGAGTATGGGTGGCTTGACCAGCAACATACGCGTTGGCACATTGATCAGTTTGGTAAGGTGATGTAACCCGGCAAAGAGCTCGACATACCTTCCATCGTGTGTTGTCTGACCAGAAAAGTGGAGCCAATTGGAATTGTGTACATTGAAACGATTTCAGGCCGAGGACAATGGGAAACAATTTTTGAGATGGAATCAGACAGCGCATCAAACTCGTTACAAGTTGAATTACTGTTGAGATTTGGACTTCTGTAAATAAAAAAATAATGAATGACATGCTTGCGGACAGTGAATTTGAGCCACAAGAAGTTAAAGTCCGTGTTGGAACA
This sequence comes from Platycheirus rosarum, assembly GCA_963971375.1. NCBI lineage: Eukaryota > Metazoa > Arthropoda > Insecta > Diptera > Syrphidae > Platycheirus > Platycheirus rosarum. The sequence goes on from CAXARV010000019.1 coordinate 78,686, forward strand.
TTGCCTATATTGGGGAAGGCTCTCAAATTAACTTCTGTAATAAACTAACTATCTTAGGTGTTATGCCCATAAGACAGCTTGCATACAAAAAATCAATTTAAACATTCAGCACAATAGGACAAACTCAGATGCCCTTATCATTTACCGCAAGCATCATTAGATGGTCAGACGATGCCTACAGCAGATAAGAAAGAGGCAGTTAAGCACAAAGTTTTGGAAAATTCAAAATGTTCCATTAAATGAACCGTTCGGGTGGTTGACCCTGAAAATGAACAATTTCAAAGTGAAGACATGTTAAATGTGGATGGGTTGAACACATCTCAGATTTTTGACCCTAGGATAGTCACTGATGAAACAAACGAAGCCTATCGGGTTGTTGAACCCGATGGTGCAAATCACTTTTAATTTCAAAGGGTAGATGATGCTGATATTTTGAGTGCAACATTGAAAATAAAATTTTGCGCCATGGGATTTGACAAAATACATCCACTTTTCATAAAAATGATTCTACCCCACATTCTTCCTGCCCTTACGCTTATATTCAACACTATCATAATGACATCACATTTTCTATCCCTTTGGAAAGTAGCGAAAGTGGTGTCGTTTCTTGTGCTCTTGGATTTCTCAAAAGCCTTTGATACAGTCAACCAAAGATTGCTAATATGAAAGCTAAAAGAACAGTTTATGTTTTCGAACACAGCAGCAGATATAATTTTTTCATATCTCCGTGGGAGAAGTCAAGCTGTAGTTATTGGTGAAAAAATATCACGTCCATTAAATCTCTTATCAGGAGTTCCACAGGGGTCACTTCTTGCTCCCCTGTTATTCTGAAATTTTTATAAATGATCTCCCGCCACAAGTGAATTACTCCTCATTATATTTATACGCTGATGATACTCAAAATCGTCTAAGCTGCAAGCTTGGTTTTTTTTTTATTATAAACGCGCGCACAAAGGATTATTTGTTTCACTTTTAATGTAACACACTGCGCGGGCATTAGGAAGATAGGGAGGGGAGAGATAGGAGGTGTCGATTAACATTGGTTTTGAATGTAGGCAGATCATCAAAATGGCAAGGGAAAATCTCGCCTGGTAAACTATTCCAATTTCGTGTTGTTCGGCTAAAAAAAGTCGTCGGTACGTCCGAAATTGAGGTCAACGGTGAACTGATGGGCATTCCTTGCGAGACGAGTATTACGGGAGAAAGTTTTAAGGGGAGGAACGCAGCTGGCTTCGAGTGAACATTTTTTTATAAAAGAAACGATCAAATAAGGAAACACATGAAACATTGCGTCGTTGTTCTAGAGGGGCAAGCGTCAAATACATTTTGTATTGGGTAGGAGTAGGGGAGGATGTGTCACCTTTCTTAGGGACAAGCTTGACAAATGCTGTTTTCCGTCTACTAGGAGAGATTCCAGAAGAGTAGGAGCGATGGTAAAGCATACGCAGAGGCTTTGCCAGTGTGGAAGAACACCTCTTCAGAAGAATCGGGGGTATATTATCCGGGCCAGCGGATTTGTGTATATCGAGATCTTTGAGAACTCTTGCTACTGTACGAGAGCGGAAAAAAAATTTGTGCCATGGACAAATTTACATTCTCAAGTACAGGATTGGCAACGTTGATGTAAGGCAGCCTGGAGCTGGCAGCGAAATGGGCGGCGAGCAAGTTTGCCTTCTCTGAAGAGTAAACAATTGGTTTGTTACTGTCGATGAGCGTTGGAACTGAAGATTTTAGGGAGTTTTTAATATTTTTTTTACAAATGACCAAAAAATGTGTACTGCCTTTGGAACACTGCAGAATTTTTTGCCGTAATTTTTGGTCATGCAAAAATTTGTTTCTTTCAATAACGGAGTTGCATGAGTTCCTTGCTTGTTTGTGCTTTTTCCGATATGGTATGATGAATGGGCTGAACAGTTAAACGGTGATCTAAGTAGTATTCTAAATTGGTCTGAGAAAAATAAACTGCATCCTAACCCAAGAAAATCGAAATGCTTAGTCGTATACAAAAATAAACTTGATAACAGCTATTTACCCAAATTGTATCTTGCTAATCAACAACTCGAGTATGTTGAGAAAGCTAAAAATCTGGGTATTTTGTTTAATCGTACTCTTAAATAGGATGATAATATTCAAATGGTTTTCGGAAAAGTATACGGCTCCTAACACAGTCTTTCTCTATCAAAGCATTTTACTCCTCAGCATGTTTGGCTAAGCCTAGCAAAAACATTAATCCTTCCGATTATAACATATGTATTAGGGTGGCTCGATTATTAAAAAATGTGTATGATTTTTTTTTTCTTGTTTGATTGTTTTCGGGCTATATATAAAAGATGTCATAATAGCTCGACAAAAGAAATCCAAAATATTTTTCAAAAATTCAAATTTTAAATACTGCCCCAAGCACCTTAAAAATTTTCGAAGTACTGGCAAATCTAAATAAAAAAAATAAAGTCCTTGAATTATTAGTAGTGGATTTTATCTGAGTTGACAATTGACACGTTGTTTATTTTGTTCTCATAGAGAAATGTTGGTTTTACGGAGTGATTTGATTTGTCCGGTTTTCGGTGTTGGTCGAGACTTACCAAAAAAACGTACTTCCAACATATGAAGACGTTATTCTCTGATTTTTGTGGATAAGTCGGAATAAACCAAAAGAATACAAGATCTCAGTATCAAATGCTTGTGAAATATTAAGTGAGAAACTAATTAAATTATGGGAGTTTGCGTCCATACCAGCTGTTATAGACCAGTGTTCGATTTCAAATAAAATAAAAAGTTATCATGAAAAATACCGAAACTTAATGAAACCCAACAAATCCAGAAAAGACGTAGAGTCATACAAAATTCGAATTAAAATTTTTAAAGAAAACTCTCGCTGTCTGTTGGATATCGCGATTTGCAGATGTAAGGATTTAAATTCTTGCCAATGCGAAAAGCAACTCAAAGTTACAGTGAGAGAGAGAAAATTTTTGTTAGATCAGCGAACCGAACGAAAAATGGTTATAAGTAATGTTGACGTGAGAGTGACAAAGCAGATTTCAGAAAGCCTTCAAAGAAAAAGAAAACATGATGCATCACTAATAAAACATGCTACCAAAGTTTAAACCACATCAGCATCGCAAACGTTTTTGGAACAAACCCTTTCGATTAGTAGAGCTTTGATTTCTGCAATTCAAAACGATGAAATACCGATGCCACCTTCTCATCAAGCTACAAATTACACGTTCTCATCAGAATCATCACTGGAATCTTCTTCTGAAATATCTGAACTCCAAACGTTGCAGAACATCTAACCACACAGAAAATTGAGAGCTTATCTACAGTTGCGAAAACTCTCGACAGGCTTGGGATCTCGGACAGGGCAGCAGCCGCAATTGTTTCAGCGACTCTTAAAGATGTTGGAATGATTACAAATGTATATTTAAACAATGTTGTAGATAGACACAAGATCAGACGTGCCCGTGAGAAGGAGAGGGAATCCTTATCTTCATTGTCATCATCGAAGTCATTCCAGGAGCTCCAGCTTGGAATATATTTTGATGGACGAAAAGATAAAACTTTGAGTATGATAGATAACAGAAGGAAGCTTATTATTGAAGAGCATTTAAGTTTAGTCAAGGAGCCTGGATCTGAATACTTAGGACATCTCTCTTCCAAATGGAAAAGCTGAAATCGTAAGATAAAAATTGAAAGAGTTCCTTAATGAAAAAGGGATTGATAAAATGAAAGTTGTGGTTATTGGAAGTGATGGCACAATTATAAACACGGGATGCAAGGGTAAATCATTACATTGGTTTATATGCCAGTTCCATGCAAATGAACTTCTACTTCGACACATATTTGGGCATCTTGATGGAACCACAACCGGATCACGAAGCTTTACAGGTACTTTGGGAAATAAATTGAAAAATTGTGAGAATCTGGCGGTAGCATCATTTCAAGCTATTCAATGTAACCTTCCACAAATTTCAAGAACTCATGATCTCAGTACTGACCAACGATACTTATATGAAATTTGTCAAGCTATCAGTTCAGGGGTTTGCAGTGAAGGTTGAAGCAAGAGATATCCTGGTAAAGGGGTTCATTAAAGGTGGCTTACAACCGGTAACCATATATTAAGGTTATATCCGTCTACTATAATTTAAATTTGCTATTGTTGGTCAACTTAATAATACAAGTTTATGCGCCAATGTGGTTTGAAATAAAAACTAGACCTCAGTGCATTTATGGCGCTCGGCACCTTCAAAAAATTATAATGTTGACAAGATACCTGTTTGAAAATTTAAAATTAGTAGTTGATCCTGTAATTCAAAGAAATGGCTACTTCGGACACCCGGAAAATATTTTTAATTTCAATGATTGCGGACGAAATGGAAGTCATTCAAACTCTAGCTTTGAGACGAATTAAAAAGGCACGAGAGCAGCTTGGCACTACCTCAATTTTGGTGCGGTCTTTTGTTTTGCCGAAATTTAACTTTAATGCTGAGGATAACATTGACATAACCGACTGGAATGTGGGTATTTTATGTGATCCACCAATCTTAAGAAACATTAGTCTGGATGTCATTAATGAATGTATTCAAAATCCCAAATTGATTGGAACTCTTATTGTACCGTACATAAAGGATTACCCTTGCCACACCCAAGCGACGGAACGGTGTGTTAAAATTGTGAGCTTCAGCTGCTGGATTTATAAGAACTTGAATTCAATCTCGAAAAAAATGCCGTTTTTTTAATTCTAAAAAAGATTTCAAAATGTAATAACCTTTAACTTTTTGCTTTTTTAAACTTTGTTCAAACTTCTCTTTCTTAATTTTTCATTACTTTTATGCTTAAAATAATCTTCATTATCATTAATAAATTCAATGCAAAATTCGTATATCTTTCTTGTCATTTTTCAACCTTAATTTATATAAAATATAACTTGAATTTAAATTTAACGAAATAAATACTCTTAAACTTTTACTGCCTATTGTATAGGCTTCACAGCCCATTGTAAAAGCTTCCATTGAATAAATAAATGAAATGAAAATGAAATCATTTCCTTGACCCAATCTATAGGGAGTTTCCAATGACCGATTTTTTCAGATCTTATGAAGTTCTTCAGCGGCATACACATTCAAAACTACTGGATCCTTGGAGCAGCCAAGGATATCGATCCGCAAAGTTACTACACAATATCAATATCAACATGATGTGAATGTGCTTGTCTTGAATCAGAGAGGAAAATTTGACTTTGTTAATTGAGGTAGGTAGGTCAGATTTTTTTCCGGTAAATTTGGTTTTGATGAAATGATACCAAAATACTATCCAATCTTTTCCTTAACGGTTACATGGCAGGTATATACCGTTATTTAAGGCCTTACAAATTAAATTTCAAAAACACCTCTGAGGAATGCCAACAAATCACACATAACAAATTCGCTTAAGGCGTTTAAGCTGTAGCTCGTTATAAAATCAGACAGGATGACAGACAGACAAGCATTTTTTGTCACTAACGTGTTAAGGCTTCTCTATGATAGTAATTTTATGTTTGATTGTTATCTCAATTACAAAAAAAAAAAAAAACAAAGTTGTTCGCGAAATAAGAGCTGCTTGAACACAGGTCTATTTCAGATTAACTCTAATATAGATGGTTGAAAGATGTGGAATAATCTTCGCCAATTAGGGATAAGAAAGCAGAAGTTGACCTGACTGAGTGAAATTAATAGCAGCGAGCTCATAAGAATAGAGACCAAAGATATAGTAGAAAGCTATTTGTATATAAAGTCTAATGCTGTAGGAATAAATGGCGATCATCCAATTTTTATAAAAGCCTTTCTTCCGTTTTTGCTTCCATATTTAACGCCCATCATGAACACCATTCTCATACGTAATAACCTCTTGTTTTCTGTTCAATCTGGATTTCGTACTGCGCATAGTTGTACCACCGCACTTCTGAATGTAGTAGAAGATATAAGACCAGAATTAGACGCAGACAATGTTACTTTTATTATTCCTCTTGATTTTTCAAAAGCATTTGATAAGGTTGTTCACTCAACTCTAATTGATAAGTAACGTCAGTACTTCAACATGTCTTTCTCGGCTGTAAAGTTACTCTCGTCATATATAAGAGGAAGAGAACAGGCGGTATCCCTAGAGAGTACTTTGTCAGAATTTCTTCCAGTGGTACAGGGTGCTCCACAGGGATTGATTTTGCTCCCCCTATTATTTATCATATTGGTCTTATTGAAGAATGTGCTTATGATTTGAAGAAAGACTTTAAAAGGATCGTGAGGTGGTCGTTAAGAAAACTCTCAATAAAAAAATTTTAAGGGTCTGGTTATCTCAAAAAAAAGCCAGAGCTTTCATATTTTCTAGCAATAAAGCTCCATTCTTCCATTTGTTGACAGCTCGAAAATGTTGGTTTTCAACAGGACGTTAACCTGGAATAATCACTTGAATAACATTTTGAGGTAAAACATATGGTAATAATAATAATAATAATAATAATAATAATAATAATAATAATAATAATAATAATAATAATAATAATAATAATAATAATAATAATAATAATAATAATAATAATAATAATAATAATAATAATAATAATAATAATAATAATAATAATAATAATAATAATAATAATAATAATAATAATAATAATAATAATAATAATAATAATAATAATAATAATAATAATAATAATAATAATAATAATAATAATAATAATAATAATAATAATAATAATAATAATAATAATAATAATAATAATAATAATAATAATAATAATAATAATAATAATAATAATAATAATAATAATAATAATAATAATAATAATAATAATAATAATAATAATAATAATAATAATAATAATAATAATAATAATAATAATAATAATAATAATAATAATAATAATAATAATAATAATAATAATAATAATAATAATAATAATAATAATAATAATAATAATAATAATAATAATAATAATAATAATAATAATAATAATAATAATAATAATAATAATAATAATAATAATAATAATAATAATAATAATAATAATAATAATAATAATAATAATAATAATAATAATAATAATAATAATAATAATAATAATAATAATAATAATAATAATAATAATAATAATAATAATAATAATAATAATAATAATAATAATAATAATAATAATAATAATAATAATAATAATAATAATAATAATAATAATAATAATAATAATAATAATAATAATAATATAATAATAATAATAATAATAATAATAATAATAATAATAATAATAATAATAATAATAATAATAATAATAATAATAATAATAATAATAATAATAATAATAATAATAATAATAATATAATAATAATAATAATAATAATAATAATAATAATAATAATAATAATAATAATAATAATAATAATAATAATAATAATAATAATAATAATAATAATAATAATAATAATAATAATAATAATAATAATAATAATAATAATAATAATAATAATAATAATAATAATAATAATAATAATAATAATAATAATAATAATAATAATAATAATAATAATAATAATAATAATAATAATAATAATAATAATAATAATAATAATAATAATAATAATAATAATAATAATAATAATAATAATAATAATAATAATAATAATAATAATAATAATAATAATAATAATAATAATAATAATAATAATAATAATAATAATAATAATAATAATAATAATAATATAATAATAATAATAATAATAATAATAATAATAATAATAATAATAATAATAATAATAATAATAATAATAATAATAATAATAATAATAATAATAATAATAATAATAATAATAATAATAATAATAATAATAATAATAATAATAATAATAATAATAATAATAATAATAATAATAATAATAATAATAATAATAATAATAATAATAATAATAATAATAATAATAATAATAATAATAATAATAATAATAATAATAATAATAATAATAATAATAATAATAATAATAATAATAATAATAATAATAATAATAATAATAATAATAATAATAATAATAATAATAATAATAATAATAATAATAATAATAATAATAATAATAATAATAATAATAATAATAATAATAATAATAATAATAATAATAATAATAATAATAATAATAATAATAATAATAATAATAATAATAATAATAATAATATAATAATAATAATAATAATAATAATAATAATAATAATAATAATAATAATAATAATAATAATAATAATAATAATAATAATAATAATAATAATAATAATAATAATAATAATAATAATAATAATAATAATAATAATAATAATAATAATAATAATAATAATAATAATAATAATAATAATAATAATAATAATAATAATAATAATAATAATAATAATAATAATAATAATAATAATAATAATAATAATAATAATAATAATAATAATAATAATAATAATAATAATAATAATAATAATAATAATAATAATAATAATAATAATAATAATAATAATAATAATAATAATAATAATAATAATAATAATATAATAATAATAATAATAATAATAATAATAATAATAATAATAATAATAATAATAATAATAATAATAATAATAATAATAATAATAATAATAATAATAATAATAATAATAATAATAATAATAATAATAATAATAATAATAATAATAATAATAATAATAATAATAATAATAATAATAATAATAATAATAATAATAATAATAATAATAATAATAATAATAATAATAATAATAATAATAATAATAATAATAATAATAATAATAATAATAATAATAATAATAATAATAATAATAATAATAATAATAATAATAATAATAATAATAATAATAATAATAATAATAATAATAATAATAATAATAATAATAATAATAATAATAATAATAATAATAATAATAATAATAATAATAATAATAATAATAATAATAATAATAATAATAATAATAATAATAATAATAATAATAATAATAATAATAATAATAATAATAATAATAATAATAATAATAATAATAATAATAATAATAATAATAATATAATAATAATAATAATAATAATAATAATAATAATAATAATAATAATAATAATAATAATAATAATAATAATAATAATAATAATAATAATAATAATAATAATAATAATAATAATAATAATAATAATAATAATAATAATAATAATAATAATAATAATAATAATAATAATAATAATAATAATAATAATAATAATAATAATAATAATAATAATAATAATAATAATAATAATAATAATAATAATAATAATAATAATAATAATAATAATAATAATAATAATAATAATAATAATAATAATAATAATAATAATAATAATAATAATAATAATAATAATAATAATAATAATAATAATAATAATAATAATAATAATAATAATAATAATAATAATAATAATAATAATAATAATAATAATAATAATAATAATAATAATAATAATAATAATAATAATAATAATAATAATAATAATAATAATAATAATAATAATAATAATAATAATAATAATAATAATAATAATAATAATAATAATAATAATAATAATAATAATAATAATAATAATAATAATAATAATAATAATAATAATAATAATAATAATAATAATAATAATAATAATAATAATAATAATAATAATAATAATAATAATAATAATAATAATAATAATAATAATAATAATAATAATAATAATAATAATAATAATAATAATAATAATAATAATAATAATAATAATAATAATAATAATAATAATAATAAAAATAATAATAATAATAATAATAATAATAATAATAATAATAATAATAATAATAATAATAATAATAATAATAATAATAATAATAATAATAATAATAATAATAATAATAATAATAATAATAATAATAATAATAATAATAATAATAATAATAATAATAATAATAATAATAATAATAATAATAATAATAATAATAATAATAATAATAATAATAATAATAATAATAATAATAATAATAATAATAATAATAATAATAATAATAATAATAATAATAATAATAATAATAATAATAATAATAATAATAATAATAATAATAATAATAATAATAATAATAATAATAATAATAATAATAATAATAATAATAATAATAATAATAATAATAATAATAATAATAATAATAATAATAATAATAATAATAATAATAATAATAATAATAATAATAATAATAATAATAATAATAATAATAATAATAATAATAATAATAATAATAATAATAATAATAATAATAATAATAATAATAATAATAATAATAATAATAATAATAATAATAATAATAATAATAATAATAATAATAATAATAATAATAATAATAATAATAATAATAATAATAATAATAATAATAATAATAATAATAATAATAATAATAATAATAATAATAATAATAATAATAATAATAATAATAATAATAATAATAATAATAATAATAATAATAATAATAATAATAATAATAATAATAATAAAATAATAATAATAATAATAATAATAATAATAATAATAATAATAATAATAATAATAATAATAATAATAATAATAATAATAATAATAATAATAATAATAATAATAATAATAATAATAATAATAATAATAATAATAATAATAATAATAATAATAATAATAATAATAATAATAATAATAATAATAATAATAATAATAATAATAATAATAATAATAATAATAATAATAATAATAATAATAATAATAATAATAATAATAATAATAATAATAATAATAATAATAATAATAATAATAATAATAATAATAATAATAATAATAATAATAATAATAATAATAATAATAATAATAATAATAATAATAATAATAATAATAATAATAATAATAATAATAATAATAATAATAATAATAATAATAATAATAATAATAATAATAATAATAATAATAATAATAATAATAATAATAATAATAATAATAATAATAATAATAATAATAATAATAATAATAATAATAATAATAATAATAATAATAATAATAATAATAATAATAATAATAATAATAATAATAATAATAATAATAATAATAATAATAATAATAATAATAATAATAATAATAATAATAATAATAATAATAATAATAATAATAATAATAATAATAATAATAATAATAATAATAATAATAATAATAATAATAATAATATAATAATAATAATAATAATAATAATAATAATAATAATAATAATAATAATAATAATAATAATAATAATAATAATAATAATAATAATAATAATAATAATAATAATAATAATAATAATAATAATAATAATAATAATAATAATAATAATAATAATAATAATAATAATAATAATAATAATAATAATAATAATAATAATAATAATAATAATAATAATAATAATAATAATAATAATAATAATAATAATAATAATAATAATAATAATAATAATAATAATAATAATAATAATAATAATAATAATAATAATAATAATAATAATAATAATAATAATAATAATAATAATAATAATAATAATAATAATAATAATAATAATAATAATAATAATAATAATAATAATAATAATAATAATAATAATAATAATAATAATAATAATAATAATAATAATAATAATAATAATAATAATAATAATAATAATAATAATAATAATAATAATAATAATAATAATAATAATAATAATAATAATAATAATAATAATAATAATAATAATAATAATAATAATAATAATAATAATAATAATAATAATAATAATAATAATAATAATAATAATAATAATAATAATAATAATAATAATAATAATAATAATAATAATAATAATAATAATAATAATAATAATAATAATAATAATAATAATAATAATAATAATAATAATAATAATAATAATAATAATAATAATAATAATAATAATAATAATAATAATAATAATAATAATAATAATAATAATAATAATAATAATAATAATAATAATAATAATAATAATAATAATAATAATAATAATAATAATAATAATAATAATAATAATAATAATAATAATAATAATAATAATAATAATAATAATAATAATAATAATAATAATAATAATAATAATAATAATAATAATAATAATAATAATAATAATAATAATAATAATAATAATAATAATAATAATAATAATAATAATAATAATAATAATAATAATAATAATAATAATAATAATAATAATAATAATAATAATAATAATAATAATAATAATAATAATAATAATAATAATAATAATAATAATAATAATAATAATAATAATAATAATAATAATAATAATAATAATAATAATAATAATAATAATAATAATAATAATAATAATAATAATAATAATAATAATAATAATAATAATAATAATAATAATAATAATAATAATAATAATAATAATAATAATAATAATAATAATAATAATAATAATAATAATAATAATAATAATAATAATAATAATAATAATAATAATAATAATAATAATAATAATAATAATA
>CAXARV010000020.1:0-5000 GCA_963971375.1 Platycheirus rosarum
AATAGCGGCTCCATGCAGGCTTACGCCAAACACTTCTAAGCACACCATTGTACCCTCCTACTCACTAAAGTTTCAAAATTTATATTCAATCGAAATTGAAATATTAATCATTTACTTTAGCGGTAATGTATAGGTATACAACTTAAGCGCCATCCATTTTAAGGGCTAGTTGCTTCGGCAGGTGAGTTGTTTACACACTCCTTAGCGGGATTTACGACTTCCATGGCCCACCGTCCTGCTGTTTTAAGCAAACCAACGCCTTTCATGGTATCTGCATGAGTTGTTAATTTGGGCACCTTAACATTACGTTTGGTTCATCCCCACAGCGCCAGTTCTGCTTACCAAAAGTGGCCCACTGGGGCACAATATATCACAACCAAAACCTTCATATCAAGAAAGGCTAGGTTCTTACCCATTTAAAGTTTGAGAATAGGTTAAAGATCGTTTCGACCCTAAGGCCTCTAATCATTTCGCTTTACCAGATAAGATTAATTTTTAAATAATTTTTTTATTGCACCAGCTATCCTGAGGAAACTTCGGAGGGAACCAGCTACTAGATGGTTCGATTAGTCTTTCGCCCCTATACTCAATTCTGACAATCGATTTGCACGTCAGAACTGTTTTCGGTCTTCCATCAGGGTTTCCCCTGACTTCAAACCTGATCAAGTATAGTTCACCATCTTTCGGGTCACAGCATATATGCTCAAGGTACGCTCTAGTTAGAGGTATAAAATAATATAAATATCATTATACATAACTGTATAGAACGCCCCGGGATTGAATTTATAATTCATAATAAATAATAAACTAATCCCATTTTAAAAAACAGTTAAGTTAATTATGCCATTGGGTTTCATTCAAAAATACCCAATGACTTGCACATATGTTAGACTCCTTGGTCCGTGTTTCAAGACGGGTCCCCGAAGGTATCCTGAATCTATCGCATTGTTAATCATAATAACGCATACATTTATAAAGAAAAAAACCCGAAAGTTTTAATTTCAATGTAAAATTTTCGAAAAAAAATTTAAGCGCATCATATAATTATATCTGTCAATGATTTATCAAATCTAATACATTTATTTTATGTTAGAAATCCGAAAATAACTAATTGGAATAAACTTAAGTAAAAGATCTTTTGATAAATATTTATTACATTAACAGATTACAATGTCCTTATATGGAAAAATTGCACACTATTTTTTATAATATTTTTAAAATTACCATAATATTAATGATGAATTTTCCATAATGGATATTCAGGTTCATCGGGGCCTTAACCTCTAAGCAGTTTCACGTACTATTTAACCTCTCTATTCAGAGTTCTTTTCAACTTTCCCTCACGGTACTTGTTTACTATCGGTCCTCATGGTTATATTTAGTTTTAGATGGAGTTTACCACCCACTTAGTGCTGCACTATCAAGCAACACGACTCTTTGGAAACACCTTCTAGTAATCATTAACGTTATACGGGCCTGGCACCCTCTATGGGTAAATGGCCTCATTTAAGAAGGACTTAAATCATTAATTTCTCATACTAGATTATAGATGTTTCCATACACTGCATCCCATATTTGCCATAAAGACAAAATGGCTTAGTGCTGAACTGATTTCTTTTCGCTCGCCGCTACTAAGAAAATCCTTGTTAGTTTCTTTTCCTTCCCTCATTAATATGCTTAAATTCAGGGAGTTATCTCATATGAGTTGAGGTTGTTTAACATTTCTTTTTTTGTCAAATTTATATTTTATATACTCACAATTCTTTTTCTTTCTCTTACTTATTATTTTCTTTTTTCTTATTCTTTGTCTTTTTTCTTTTTTAATATCAATGCTAGTGAATTTATTTTGTATTTTATTTTATACTGATTAATTCCTCTAACAAAAAGATATTTATTGAATTTGTGTATCCGAATTGAGGTATATATTGTAAATTAATATTATGATTTTTTTTTTCAAAAAAAAAAAACAAATAATATAACATATGCTTTCAGCACACTTTAAAAGAAATAAATATCTTTTTCATGTACAAGCAACTTATTTAGCATAGTCTCACAACCCTCAAACCATATGTAGTCCCAAGCAGCACTTAAAAAATTAATTCAAGTACATAACAGCATGGACCTGCGATATGCGTTCAAAATGTCGATGTTCATGTGTCCTGCAGTTCACACGATGACGCACAGTTTGCTGCGTTCTTCATCGACCCATGAGCCAAGTGATCCACCGCTTAGAGTAGGTTTTTTTTTGTTTTTTTTCATAAATCAATTTTTTCAAAGAAATAAAAAATATTATATTTATTTATTTCTTCAATTTTTTTTTCTAACATTTACTTTATTAAAAGAAAAAGTTTGAAAAAAAAATAACGTTTTTATAGTTGCGAATGTCCAAATTCAGATAAAATCTGAGTCGGTTACTTAGTGGACTAAGTACAACTTGTATAACGTTATATTGTGTATATTTTTATATATATATTTAATGTTTCTTATTGAAGGAACACGTTAATGATCCTTCCGCAGGTTCACCTACGGAAACCTTGTTACGACTTTTACTTCCTCTAAATAATCAAGTTCGGTCAACTTCTGCGAAACAACCGTAAACACGTGAGCGTCACAGTGATCACGTCCCGGAGACCTCACTAAATAATTCAATCGGTAGTAGCGACGGGCGGTGTGTACAAAGGGCAGGGACTTAATCCAATACGAGTTAATGACTCCACACTTACTGGGGAATTCCAAGTTCATGTGAACAGTTTCAGTTCACAATCCCAAGCATGAAAAGTGGTTCAGCGGTTTTACCCGGACCTCTCGGTCTAGGAAATACACGTTGATACTTTCATTGTAGCGCGCGTGGCAGCCCAGGACATCTAAGGGCATTCCAGACCTGTTATTGCTCAATCTCATTATTGCTAGACGCAATTTGTCCATTTAAGAAGCTAGTGTCCCTTATAATGGGACAAACAAACAGGTAACGGCTCCACTAACATAAAAACCACATTCAAACACAATTATATTTTACTATATTCATGAATAAAGGCTATGAAAGCTTCAACACCATAATCCTGAAAGCATCTATTTAATATATTTGAGTCCTCGTTCGTTATCGGAATTAACCAGACAAATCACTCCACGAACTAAGAACGGCCATGCACCACCACCCATAGATTCGAGAAAGAGCTATCAATCTGTCTTACACGCTTATGTTCGGACCTGGTAAAGTTTTCCCGTGTTGAGTCAAATTAAGCCGCAGGCTCCACTCCTGGTGGTGCCCTTTCCGTCAATTCCTTTAAGTTTCAGCTTTGCAACCATACTTCCCCCGGAGCCCAAAAGCTTTGGTTTCCCCGGGAAGCCACTGAGAGAGCCATAGTAGTAGCTACACCCAATTGCTAGCTGGCATCGTTTATGGTTAGAACTAGGGCGGTATCTGATCGCCCTTCGAACCTCTAACTTTCGTTCTTGATTAATGAAAACATCTTTGGCAAATGCTTTTCGCTTAAGTTAGTCTTACGACGGTCCAAGAATTTCACCTCTCGCGTCGTAATACTAATGCCCCCAAACTGCTTCTATTAATCATTACCTCTTGATCTAAAAAACCAATGAAAGTAGATCAGAGGGTCCTTATTTCATTATTCCATGCACAAAATATTCAGGCATTTGGAGCCTGCTTTAAGCACTCTAATTTGTTCAAAGTAATTGTACCGGCCCACAACAACACTCGATGAAGAGCACTGAAGCAGGTTTAAATAGGAGGTATAAATAATAATGCAAAGCACCATTAAATATTAGAAACTCCACCGGTAATACGCTTGCATACATAAGGTAATGTACAGTCCAAAAATTATGGTTTGTACTACCCGTATGAAGCACAAATTCAACTACGAACGTTTTAACCGCAACAACTTTAATATACGCTATTGAAGCTGGAATTACCGCGGCTGCTGGCACCAGACTTGCCCTTCAATAGGTCCTTGTTAAAGGATTTTAAAGTGTACTCATTCCAATTACAGGGCCTCGGATATGAGTCCTGTATTGTTATTTTTCGTCACTACCTCCCCGAACTGGGAGTGGGTAATTTAACGCGCCTGCTGCCTTCCTTAGATGTGGTAGCCGTTTCTCAGGCTCCCTCTCCCGGAATCGAACCCTGATTCCCCGTTACCCGTTGCAACCATGGTAGTCCTAGATACTACCATCAATAGTTGATAGGGCAGACATTTGAAAGATCTGTCGTCGGTTCTGGACCATACGATCGGCAAATTATCTAGAGTTCAACCATATTAACGATTTTCGAAAAAATCGCTTGGTTTTAGACTAATAAAAGCACACGTTCCAAAGGTCCGTGTTTATATTGCATGTATTAGCTCTAGAATTACCACAGTTATCCAAGTAACTGTTAATGATCTAATGAACCATAACTGATATAATGAGCCTTTTGCGGTTTCACTTTTAATTCGTGTGTACTTAGACATGCATGGCTTAATCTTTGAGACAAGCAATATAACTACTGGCAGGATCAACCAGAATAATGTTATTTTGAATTTTTTCTTTTAATTGTTTTTTTTTTATTACAATTATTTTATTTGTAAAACAAATATAAGAGAGAATATTTTAATATTCCCTCTTGTTTATAAAAAATACTTTAAAATATTTTTTAAATAAATATTTTCAAATTTTTATTCAATTCCCTTGATATCAGCTGGAACCAAATTTTATATTTTATTTATATAAAATTTGTTTTGAAAACAGAGAATTAATAATTCTCTTTTTCATTCATTCCCACTTATAGGAAAAAACAAACTCAAAAATCATTTTTTTCTATAAGTCTCCAGTTTACACTAATATAATTTTTAGCCATTATATGTAAACCCGTACTACACCCCATCCGTGAGCCATTGTGGTTTATGAACCGACCCCCTTCAGTAATAATAGTACATCACCCAAAACGTATTTCGTGATACGAATGTTAATTCGCACCCCAACTTAGGAAGAAAGCAGTCAAACAGCCA
>CAXARV010000020.1:10000-15000 GCA_963971375.1 Platycheirus rosarum
TCAGTCCTCCAAGGTCTCATTCGATTATTTGCTACTACCACCAAGATCTGTACCAATAGCGGCTCCATGCAGGCTTACGCCAAACACTTCTAAGCACACCATTGTACCCTCCTACTCACTAAAGTTTCAAAATTTATATTCAATCGAAATTGAAATATTAATCATTTACTTTAGCGGTAATGTATAGGTATACAACTTAAGCGCCATCCATTTTAAGGGCTAGTTGCTTCGGCAGGTGAGTTGTTACACACTCCTTAGCGGATTACGACTTCCATGGCCACCGTCCTGCTGTTTTAAGCAACCAACGCCTTTCATGGTATCTGCATGAGTTGTTAATTTGGGCACCTTAACATTACGTTTGGTTCATCCCACAGCGCCAGTTCTGCTTACCAAAAGTGGCCCACTGGGCACAATATATCACAACCAAAACCTTCATATCAAGAAAGGCTAGGTTCTTACCCATTTAAAGTTTGAGAATAGGTTAAGATCGTTTCGACCCTAAGGCCTCTAATCATTCGCTTTACCAGATAAGATTATTTTAAATAATTTTTTATTGCACCAGCTATCCTGAGGGAAACTTCGGAGGGAACCAGCTACTAGATGGTTCGATTAGTCTTTCGCCCCTATACTCAATTCTGACAATCGATTTGCACGTCAGAACTGTTTCGGTCTTCCATCAGGGTTTCCCCTGACTTCAACCTGATCAAGTATAGTTCACCATCTTTCGGGTCACAGCATATATGCTCAAGGTACGCTCTAGTTAGAGGTATAAATAATATAAATATCATTATACATAACTGTATAGAACGCCCCGGGATTGAATTTATAATTCATAATAAATAATAAACTAATCCCATTTAAAAAACAGTTAAGTTAATTATGCCATTGGGTTTCATTCAAAAATACCCAATGACTTGCACATATGTTAGACTCCTTGGTCCGTGTTTCAAGACGGGTCCCGAAGGTATCCTGAATCTATCGCATTGTTAATCATAATAACGCATACATTTATAAAGAAAAAAACCCGAAAGTTTTAATTTCAATGTAAAATTTTTCGAAAAAAATTTAAGCGCATCATATAATTATATCTGTCAATGATTTATCAAATCTAATACATTTATTTTATGTTAGAAATCCGAAAATAACTAATTGGAATAAACTTAAGTAAAAGATCTTTTGATAAATATTTATTACATTAACAGATTACAATGTCCTTATATGGAAAAATTGCACACTATTTTTATAATATTTTTAAAATACCATAATATTAATGATGAATTTTCCATAATGGATATTCAGGTTCATCGGGCTTAACCTCTAAGCAGTTTCACGTACTATTTAACTCTCTATTCAGAGTTCTTTTCAACTTTCCCTCACGGTACTTGTTTACTATCGGTCTCATGGTTATATTTAGTTTTAGATGGAGTTTACCACCCACTTAGTGCTGCACTATCAAGCAACACGACTCTTTGGAAACACCTTCTAGTAATCATTAACGTTATACGGGCCTGGCACCCTCTATGGGTAAATGGCCTCATTTAAGAAGGACTTAAATCATTAATTTCTCATACTAGATTATAGATGTTCCATACACTGCATCCCATATTTGCCATAAAGACAAAATGGCTTAGTGCTGAACTGATTTCTTTTCGCTCGCCGCTACTAAGAAAATCCTTGTTAGTTTCTTTTCCTTCCCTCATTAATATGCTTAAATTCAGGGAGTTATCTCATATGAGTTGAGGTTGTTTAACATTTCTTTTTTTGTCAAATTTATATTTTATATACTCACAATTCTTTTTCTTTCTCTTACTTATTATTTTCTTTTTTCTTATTCTTTGTCTTTTTTCTTTTTTAATATCAATGCTAGTGAATTTATTTTGTATTTTATTTTATACTGATTAATTCCTCTAACAAAAAGATATTTATTGAATTTGTGTATCCGAATTGAGGTATATATTGTAAATTAATATTATGATTTTTTTTTCAAAAAAAAAAAACAAATAATATAACATATGCTTCAGCACACTTTAAAAGAAATAAATATCTTTTTCATGTACAAGCAACTTATTTAGCATAGTCTCACAACCCTCAACCATATGTAGTCCAAGCAGCACTTAAAAATTAATTCAAGTACATAACAGCATGGACTGCGATATGCGTTCAAAATGTCGATGTTCATGTGTCCTGCAGTTCACACGATGACGCACAGTTTGCTGCGTTCTTCATCGACCCATGAGCCAAGTGATCCACCGCTTAGAGTAGGTTTTTTTTTGTTTTTTTCATAAATCAATTTTTTCAAAGAAATAAAAAATATTATATTTATTTATTTCTTCAATTTTTTTTCTAACATTTACTTTATTAAAAGAAAAAGTTTGAAAAAAAATAACGTTTTTATAGTTGCGAATGTCCAAATTCAGATAAAATCTGAGTCGGTTACTTAGTGACTAAGTACAACTTGTATAACGTTATATTGTGTATATTTTTATATATATATTTAATGTTTTCTTATTGAAGGAACACGTTAATGATCCTTCCGCAGGTTCACCTACGGAAACCTTGTTACGACTTTTACTTCCTCTAAATAATCAAGTTCGGTCAACTTCTGCGAAACAACCGTAACACGTGAGCGTCACAGTGATCACGTCCGGAGACCTCACTAAATAATTCAATCGGTAGTAGCGACGGGCGGTGTGTACAAAGGGCAGGGACTTAATCAATACGAGTTAATGACTCACACTTACTGGGAATTCCAAGTTCATGTGAACAGTTTCAGTTCACAATCCCAAGCATGAAAGTGGTTCAGCGGTTTACCCGGACCTCTCGGTCTAGGAAATACACGTTGATACTTTCATTGTAGCGCGCGTGCAGCCCAGGACATCTAAGGGCATTCCAGACCTGTTATTGCTCAATCTCATTATTGCTAGACGCAATTTGTCCATTTAAGAAGCTAGTGTCCTTATAATGGGACAAACAAACAGGTACGGCTCCACTAACATAAACACATTCAAACACAATTATATTTTACTATATTCATGAATAAAGGCTATGAAAGCTTCAACACCATAATCCTGAAAGCATCTATTTAATATATTTGAGTCTCGTTCGTTATCGGAATTAACCAGACAAATCACTCCACGAACTAAGAACGGCCATGCACCACCACCCATAGATTCGAGAAAGAGCTATCAATCTGTCTTACACGCTTATGTTCGGACCTGGTAAGTTTTCCCGTGTTGAGTCAAATTAAGCCGCAGGCTCCACTCCTGGTGGTGCCCTTCCGTCAATTCCTTTAAGTTTCAGCTTTGCAACCATACTTCCCCCGGAGCCCAAAAGCTTTGGTTTCCCGGGAAGCCACTGAGAGAGCCATAGTAGTAGCTACACCCAATTGCTAGCTGGCATCGTTTATGGTTAGAACTAGGGCGGTATCTGATCGCCTTCGAACCTCTAACTTTCGTTCTTGATTAATGAAAACATCTTTGGCAAATGCTTTCGCTTAAGTTAGTCTTACGACGGTCCAAGAATTTCACCTCTCGCGTCGTAATACTAATGCCCCCAAACTGCTTCTATTAATCATTACCTCTTGATCTAAAAACCAATGAAAGTAGATCAGAGGTCTTATTTCATTATTCCATGCACAAAATATTCAGGCATTTGGAGCCTGCTTTAAGCACTCTAATTTGTTCAAAGTAATTGTACCGGCCCACAACAACACTCGATGAAGAGCACTGAAGCAGGTTTAAATAGGAGGTATAAATAATAATGCAAAGCACCATTAAATATTAGAACTCCACCGGTAATACGCTTGCATACATAAGGTAATGTACAGTCCAAAATTATGGTTTGTACTACCCGTATGAAGCACAAATTCAACTACGAACGTTTTAACCGCAACAACTTTAATATACGCTATTGAAGCTGGAATTACCGCGGCTGCTGGCACCAGACTTGCCCTTCAATAGGTCCTTGTTAAAGGATTTAAAGTGTACTCATTCCAATTACAGGGCCTCGGATATGAGTCCTGTATTGTTATTTTTCGTCACTACCTCCCCGAACTGGGAGTGGGTAATTTACGCGCCTGCTGCCTTCCTTAGATGTGGTAGCCGTTTCTCAGGCTCCCTCTCCGGAATCGAACCCTGATTCCCCGTTACCCGTTGCAACCATGGTAGTCCTAGATACTACCATCAATAGTTGATAGGGCAGACATTTGAAAGATCTGTCGTCGGTTCTGGACCATACGATCGGCAAATTATCTAGAGTTCAACCATATTAACGATTTTCGAAAAAATCGCTTGGTTTTAGACTAATAAAAGCACACGTTCCAAAGGTCCGTGTTTATATTGCATGTATTAGCTCTAGAATTACCACAGTTATCCAAGTAACTGTTAATGATCTAATGAACCATAACTGATATAATGAGCCTTTTGCGGTTTCACTTTTAATTCGTGTGTACTTAGACATGCATGGCTTAATCTTTGAGACAAGCATATAACTACTGGCAGGATCAACCAGAATAATGTTATTTTGAATTTTTCTTTTAATTGTTTTTTTTTATTACAATTATTTTATTTGTAAAACAAATATAAGAGAGAATATTTTAATATTCCCTCTTGTTTATAAAAATACTTTAAAATATTTTTTAAATAAATATTTTCAAATTTTTATTCAATTCCCTTGATATCAGCTGGAACCAAATTTTATATTTTATTTATATAAAATTTGTTTTGAAAACAGAGAATTAATAATTCTCTTTTTCATTCATTCCCACTTATAGGAAAAAACAAACTCAAAATCATTTTTTTCTATAAGTCTCCAGTTTACACTAATATAATTTTTAGCCATTATATGTAAACCCGTACTACACCCATCCGTGAGCCATTGTGGTTATGAACCGACCCCTTCAGTAATAATAGTACATCACCCAAAACGTATTTCGTGATACGAATGTTAATTCGCACCCCAACTTAGGAAGAAAGCAGTCAAACAGCCACTGCTCTCCTAGG
>CAXARV010000020.1:20000-25000 GCA_963971375.1 Platycheirus rosarum
TAGCGGCTCCATGCAGGCTTACGCCAAACACTTCTAAGCACACCATTGTACCCTCCTACTCACTAAAGTTTCAAAATTTATATTCAATCGAAATTGAAATATTAATCATTTACTTTAGCGGTAATGTATAGGTATACAACTTAAGCGCCATCCATTTTAAGGGCTAGTTGCTTCGGCAGGTGAGTTGTTACACACTCCTTAGCGGATTACGACTTCCATGGCCACCGTCCTGCTGTTTTAAGCAACCAACGCCTTTCATGGTATCTGCATGAGTTGTTAATTTGGGCACCTTAACATTACGTTTGGTTCATCCCACAGCGCCAGTTCTGCTTACCAAAAGTGGCCCACTGGGCACAATATATCACAACCAAAACCTTCATATCAAGAAAGGCTAGGTTCTTACCCATTTAAAGTTTGAGAATAGGTTAAGATCGTTTCGACCCTAAGGCCTCTAATCATTCGCTTTACCAGATAAGATTATTTTAAATAATTTTTTATTGCACCAGCTATCCTGAGGGAAACTTCGGAGGGAACCAGCTACTAGATGGTTCGATTAGTCTTTCGCCCCTATACTCAATTCTGACAATCGATTTGCACGTCAGAACTGTTTCGGTCTTCCATCAGGGTTTCCCCTGACTTCAACCTGATCAAGTATAGTTCACCATCTTTCGGGTCACAGCATATATGCTCAAGGTACGCTCTAGTTAGAGGTATAAATAATATAAATATCATTATACATAACTGTATAGAACGCCCCGGGATTGAATTTATAATTCATAATAAATAATAAACTAATCCCATTTAAAAAACAGTTAAGTTAATTATGCCATTGGGTTTCATTCAAAAATACCCAATGACTTGCACATATGTTAGACTCCTTGGTCCGTGTTTCAAGACGGGTCCCGAAGGTATCCTGAATCTATCGCATTGTTAATCATAATAACGCATACATTTATAAAGAAAAAAACCCGAAAGTTTTAATTTCAATGTAAAATTTTTCGAAAAAAATTTAAGCGCATCATATAATTATATCTGTCAATGATTTATCAAATCTAATACATTTATTTTATGTTAGAAATCCGAAAATAACTAATTGGAATAAACTTAAGTAAAAGATCTTTTGATAAATATTTATTACATTAACAGATTACAATGTCCTTATATGGAAAAATTGCACACTATTTTTATAATATTTTTAAAATACCATAATATTAATGATGAATTTTCCATAATGGATATTCAGGTTCATCGGGCTTAACCTCTAAGCAGTTTCACGTACTATTTAACTCTCTATTCAGAGTTCTTTTCAACTTTCCCTCACGGTACTTGTTTACTATCGGTCTCATGGTTATATTTAGTTTTAGATGGAGTTTACCACCCACTTAGTGCTGCACTATCAAGCAACACGACTCTTTGGAAACACCTTCTAGTAATCATTAACGTTATACGGGCCTGGCACCCTCTATGGGTAAATGGCCTCATTTAAGAAGGACTTAAATCATTAATTTCTCATACTAGATTATAGATGTTCCATACACTGCATCCCATATTTGCCATAAAGACAAAATGGCTTAGTGCTGAACTGATTTCTTTTCGCTCGCCGCTACTAAGAAAATCCTTGTTAGTTTCTTTTCCTTCCCTCATTAATATGCTTAAATTCAGGGAGTTATCTCATATGAGTTGAGGTTGTTTAACATTTCTTTTTTTGTCAAATTTATATTTTATATACTCACAATTCTTTTTCTTTCTCTTACTTATTATTTTCTTTTTTCTTATTCTTTGTCTTTTTTCTTTTTTAATATCAATGCTAGTGAATTTATTTTGTATTTTATTTTATACTGATTAATTCCTCTAACAAAAAGATATTTATTGAATTTGTGTATCCGAATTGAGGTATATATTGTAAATTAATATTATGATTTTTTTTTCAAAAAAAAAAAACAAATAATATAACATATGCTTCAGCACACTTTAAAAGAAATAAATATCTTTTTCATGTACAAGCAACTTATTTAGCATAGTCTCACAACCCTCAACCATATGTAGTCCAAGCAGCACTTAAAAATTAATTCAAGTACATAACAGCATGGACTGCGATATGCGTTCAAAATGTCGATGTTCATGTGTCCTGCAGTTCACACGATGACGCACAGTTTGCTGCGTTCTTCATCGACCCATGAGCCAAGTGATCCACCGCTTAGAGTAGGTTTTTTTTTGTTTTTTTCATAAATCAATTTTTTCAAAGAAATAAAAAATATTATATTTATTTATTTCTTCAATTTTTTTTCTAACATTTACTTTATTAAAAGAAAAAGTTTGAAAAAAAATAACGTTTTTATAGTTGCGAATGTCCAAATTCAGATAAAATCTGAGTCGGTTACTTAGTGACTAAGTACAACTTGTATAACGTTATATTGTGTATATTTTTATATATATATTTAATGTTTTCTTATTGAAGGAACACGTTAATGATCCTTCCGCAGGTTCACCTACGGAAACCTTGTTACGACTTTTACTTCCTCTAAATAATCAAGTTCGGTCAACTTCTGCGAAACAACCGTAACACGTGAGCGTCACAGTGATCACGTCCGGAGACCTCACTAAATAATTCAATCGGTAGTAGCGACGGGCGGTGTGTACAAAGGGCAGGGACTTAATCAATACGAGTTAATGACTCACACTTACTGGGAATTCCAAGTTCATGTGAACAGTTTCAGTTCACAATCCCAAGCATGAAAGTGGTTCAGCGGTTTACCCGGACCTCTCGGTCTAGGAAATACACGTTGATACTTTCATTGTAGCGCGCGTGCAGCCCAGGACATCTAAGGGCATTCCAGACCTGTTATTGCTCAATCTCATTATTGCTAGACGCAATTTGTCCATTTAAGAAGCTAGTGTCCTTATAATGGGACAAACAAACAGGTACGGCTCCACTAACATAAACACATTCAAACACAATTATATTTTACTATATTCATGAATAAAGGCTATGAAAGCTTCAACACCATAATCCTGAAAGCATCTATTTAATATATTTGAGTCTCGTTCGTTATCGGAATTAACCAGACAAATCACTCCACGAACTAAGAACGGCCATGCACCACCACCCATAGATTCGAGAAAGAGCTATCAATCTGTCTTACACGCTTATGTTCGGACCTGGTAAGTTTTCCCGTGTTGAGTCAAATTAAGCCGCAGGCTCCACTCCTGGTGGTGCCCTTCCGTCAATTCCTTTAAGTTTCAGCTTTGCAACCATACTTCCCCCGGAGCCCAAAAGCTTTGGTTTCCCGGGAAGCCACTGAGAGAGCCATAGTAGTAGCTACACCCAATTGCTAGCTGGCATCGTTTATGGTTAGAACTAGGGCGGTATCTGATCGCCTTCGAACCTCTAACTTTCGTTCTTGATTAATGAAAACATCTTTGGCAAATGCTTTCGCTTAAGTTAGTCTTACGACGGTCCAAGAATTTCACCTCTCGCGTCGTAATACTAATGCCCCCAAACTGCTTCTATTAATCATTACCTCTTGATCTAAAAACCAATGAAAGTAGATCAGAGGTCTTATTTCATTATTCCATGCACAAAATATTCAGGCATTTGGAGCCTGCTTTAAGCACTCTAATTTGTTCAAAGTAATTGTACCGGCCCACAACAACACTCGATGAAGAGCACTGAAGCAGGTTTAAATAGGAGGTATAAATAATAATGCAAAGCACCATTAAATATTAGAACTCCACCGGTAATACGCTTGCATACATAAGGTAATGTACAGTCCAAAATTATGGTTTGTACTACCCGTATGAAGCACAAATTCAACTACGAACGTTTTAACCGCAACAACTTTAATATACGCTATTGAAGCTGGAATTACCGCGGCTGCTGGCACCAGACTTGCCCTTCAATAGGTCCTTGTTAAAGGATTTAAAGTGTACTCATTCCAATTACAGGGCCTCGGATATGAGTCCTGTATTGTTATTTTTCGTCACTACCTCCCCGAACTGGGAGTGGGTAATTTACGCGCCTGCTGCCTTCCTTAGATGTGGTAGCCGTTTCTCAGGCTCCCTCTCCGGAATCGAACCCTGATTCCCCGTTACCCGTTGCAACCATGGTAGTCCTAGATACTACCATCAATAGTTGATAGGGCAGACATTTGAAAGATCTGTCGTCGGTTCTGGACCATACGATCGGCAAATTATCTAGAGTTCAACCATATTAACGATTTTCGAAAAAATCGCTTGGTTTTAGACTAATAAAAGCACACGTTCCAAAGGTCCGTGTTTATATTGCATGTATTAGCTCTAGAATTACCACAGTTATCCAAGTAACTGTTAATGATCTAATGAACCATAACTGATATAATGAGCCTTTTGCGGTTTCACTTTTAATTCGTGTGTACTTAGACATGCATGGCTTAATCTTTGAGACAAGCATATAACTACTGGCAGGATCAACCAGAATAATGTTATTTTGAATTTTTCTTTTAATTGTTTTTTTTTATTACAATTATTTTATTTGTAAAACAAATATAAGAGAGAATATTTTAATATTCCCTCTTGTTTATAAAAATACTTTAAAATATTTTTTAAATAAATATTTTCAAATTTTTATTCAATTCCCTTGATATCAGCTGGAACCAAATTTTATATTTTATTTATATAAAATTTGTTTTGAAAACAGAGAATTAATAATTCTCTTTTTCATTCATTCCCACTTATAGGAAAAAACAAACTCAAAATCATTTTTTTCTATAAGTCTCCAGTTTACACTAATATAATTTTTAGCCATTATATGTAAACCCGTACTACACCCATCCGTGAGCCATTGTGGTTATGAACCGACCCCTTCAGTAATAATAGTACATCACCCAAAACGTATTTCGTGATACGAATGTTAATTCGCACCCCAACTTAGGAAGAAAGCAGTCAAACAGCCACTGCTCTCCTAGGGATTCGTGCGATTACCGCCTATCCCATGTATAGGTTGGAAAACAGCCATTAGTACA
>CAXARV010000020.1:32500-35893 GCA_963971375.1 Platycheirus rosarum
TTCGGTCAACTTCTGCGAAACAACCGTAACACGTGAGCGTCACAGTGATCACGTCCGGAGACCTCACTAAATAATTCAATCGGTAGTAGCGACGGGCGGTGTGTACAAAGGGCAGGGACTTAATCAATACGAGTTAATGACTCACACTTACTGGGAATTCCAAGTTCATGTGAACAGTTTCAGTTCACAATCCCAAGCATGAAAGTGGTTCAGCGGTTTACCCGGACCTCTCGGTCTAGGAAATACACGTTGATACTTTCATTGTAGCGCGCGTGCAGCCCAGGACATCTAAGGGCATTCCAGACCTGTTATTGCTCAATCTCATTATTGCTAGACGCAATTTGTCCATTTAAGAAGCTAGTGTCCTTATAATGGGACAAACAAACAGGTACGGCTCCACTAACATAAACACATTCAAACACAATTATATTTTACTATATTCATGAATAAAGGCTATGAAAGCTTCAACACCATAATCCTGAAAGCATCTATTTAATATATTTGAGTCTCGTTCGTTATCGGAATTAACCAGACAAATCACTCCACGAACTAAGAACGGCCATGCACCACCACCCATAGATTCGAGAAAGAGCTATCAATCTGTCTTACACGCTTATGTTCGGACCTGGTAAGTTTTCCCGTGTTGAGTCAAATTAAGCCGCAGGCTCCACTCCTGGTGGTGCCCTTCCGTCAATTCCTTTAAGTTTCAGCTTTGCAACCATACTTCCCCCGGAGCCCAAAAGCTTTGGTTTCCCGGGAAGCCACTGAGAGAGCCATAGTAGTAGCTACACCCAATTGCTAGCTGGCATCGTTTATGGTTAGAACTAGGGCGGTATCTGATCGCCTTCGAACCTCTAACTTTCGTTCTTGATTAATGAAAACATCTTTGGCAAATGCTTTCGCTTAAGTTAGTCTTACGACGGTCCAAGAATTTCACCTCTCGCGTCGTAATACTAATGCCCCCCAAACTGCTTCTATTAATCATTACCTCTTGATCTAAAAACCAATGAAAGTAGATCAGAGGTCTTATTTCATTATTCCATGCACAAAATATTCAGGCATTTGGAGCCTGCTTTAAGCACTCTAATTTGTTCAAAGTAATTGTACCGGCCCACAACAACACTCGATGAAGAGCACTGAAGCAGGTTTAAATAGGAGGTATAAATAATAATGCAAAGCACCATTAAATATTAGAACTCCACCGGTAATACGCTTGCATACATAAGGTAATGTACAGTCCAAAATTATGGTTTGTACTACCCGTATGAAGCACAAATTCAACTACGAACGTTTTAACCGCAACAACTTTAATATACGCTATTGAAGCTGGAATTACCGCGGCTGCTGGCACCAGACTTGCCCTTCAATAGGTCCTTGTTAAAGGATTTAAAGTGTACTCATTCCAATTACAGGGCCTCGGATATGAGTCCTGTATTGTTATTTTTCGTCACTACCTCCCCGAACTGGGAGTGGGTAATTTACGCGCCTGCTGCCTTCCTTAGATGTGGTAGCCGTTTCTCAGGCTCCCTCTCCGGAATCGAACCCTGATTCCCCGTTACCCCGTTGCAAACCATGGTAGTCCTAGATACTACCATCAATAGTTGATAGGGCAGACATTTGAAAGATCTGTCGTCGGTTCTGGACCATACGATCGGCAAATTATCTAGAGTTCAACCATATTAACGATTTTCGAAAAAATCGCTTGGTTTTAGACTAATAAAAGCACACGTTCCAAAGGTCCGTGTTTATATTGCATGTATTAGCTCTAGAATTACCACAGTTATCCAAGTAACTGTTAATGATCTAATGAACCATAACTGATATAATGAGCCTTTTGCGGTTTCACTTTTAATTCGTGTGTACTTAGACATGCATGGCTTAATCTTTGAGACAAGCATATAACTACTGGCAGGATCAACCAGAATAATGTTATTTTGAATTTTTCTTTTAATTGTTTTTTTTTATTACAATTATTTTATTTGTAAAACAAATATAAGAGAGAATATTTTAATATTCCCTCTTGTTTATAAAAATACTTTAAAATATTTTTTAAATAAATATTTTCAAATTTTTATTCAATTCCCTTGATATCAGCTGGAACCAAATTTTATATTTTATTTATATAAAATTTGTTTTGAAAACAGAGAATTAATAATTCTCTTTTTCATTCATTCCCACTTATAGGAAAAAACAAACTCAAAATCATTTTTTTTCTATAAGTCTCCAGTTTACACTAATATAATTTTTAGCCATTATATGTAAAACCCGTACTACACCCATCCGTGAGCCATTGTGGTTATGAACCGACCCCTTCAGTAATAATAGTACATCACCCAAAACGTATTTCGTGATACGAATGTTAATTCGCACCCCAACTTAGGAAGAAAGCAGTCAAAACAGCCACTGCTCTCCTAGGGATTCGTGCGATTACCGCCTATCCCATGTATAGGTTGGAAAACAGCCATTAGTACATTTTAAAATTTCATACAAATAGTTATACTTCTCGTATATTTTCATACAATGTTTATTTTCTTGCAGGGACTTTGAAAATATTTCATTTAAACTTATTAACAAATTTCATTTTAATTGTATTTTATAATTTGTTCGGCCTATCCCATGTATAGGTTGGAAAACAGCCATTAGTACATTTTAAAATTTCATACAAATAGTTATACTTCTCGTATATTTTCACACAATGTTTATTTTCTTGCAGGGACTTTGAAAATATTTCATTTAAAATAAAATAAAATGTATATTCAATTATTTTTTCTTGATTTCTCATATATTTTGTAGTTAAAAAAATAGACTTTAGTACATTTCATTTTTTGGGGGTGATTTCTCATATAAATGCCTTTTCGAAGTCTAGAACTGCGTTCATTGCTGGCTGGAGAATAATGTGAAGATTATAATCAAATTTTATTTTTAGTTTTAAAATGTAGTGTAGTAATTTGTGTTATTATTATTTCTGCTTCCAGGCAAAATTTCGACCACAAAACGTTACATTTTAATTTTTTCCAAACAATATAATATGGATGAAAGGATTTTTAAGCTTTTTTGGGCCAAATATATATTGTTTAGATATCTTCTTCTTCTTCATCTTCTTCTTCTTCTTCTTCTTCTTCTTCTTCTTCTTCTTCTTCTTCTTCTTCTTCTTCTTCTTCTTCTTCTTCTTTTCTTCTTCTTTTGTCTAAGTACTTTTTTTGCTAAGTACTTTTCTTCTTCCTTTTTTTCTAAGTACCTCTCTTAGGTACTTCTACATACGCGTCTTCGTCTAAGAACTTCTCTTTGACGTACGCCTTCTTCTTGTAAGTATCGTTACGTCTTTTTCTTAATTAACTTTTAACCAAGATGGGTTGTTAACATTACAATTACTTCGTTAATTGCAGTTTTTTT